>VYZT01000292.1:0-31201 GCA_013400735.1 Pomatostomus ruficeps
TTCATGTATTCATTCATAACACTGCTGTTTTGTAGGAAAGACAAATGGCCTGCAATAAAGGAATACTCAGAATCATAACATGGTTGATATGTGTAGTAGAGGAAGGATTCTCAGAATTTTGAAAATTTCAATGAGACTCTTCTTTTTTTTCACTCTATACTGCTAAGATTACACTTCCTTTCCCTATTAATATTACTCACAGAAGTTCTTCCCTACCAAAGCTTTCAGACTCTCTGCACTCTTTCACCCCACTGACATATCTACACCAGCACAGTAAAAACCACCCTCTCTGGACAATAGCATGCTAATCCCTGACAGATCCTCTTTCTCCTCTCACTCATAGCATAGCCTTCACAACAGCCTGAGTAACCTTTGATGAGAAAAAAATACAAACTGTTCTTCAATTGTTTTCTGAGCCATTGTGTATTCCAAATTACTATTGACAAACATTTTCATACCTGAAGATCCCATATTACTTAGCCTATTCAACCATAAATTTCAGTGATTTTTTCCCCCTTGAAGGGCTTCCTTGATGTAATAGAAGACAGGACTTTTAGAATTAGGAGCCAGCCTAGAGCTCGTGAAAGTTACAGATCAATAGAGGTGGTGTGAAACAGCCTGGCACTGCACAAAAGCACCAGCCTGCTCTGCTCTGCATCTCAATTACGCTGCAAGACACACCTGCTATCCTAGTCCTGCCTTTCCCTTGAGGCAAGCCTGCTAATGTGCTAATTTATATGGTGCATAACAGGGGATTTGGAACAGAGGCCTAGGAGACTCCTTTTCACCTGGTGCCTTATTAGGGATTTGAGCCCACTTTGCTGGAGATGAAAAGCCATGAGTAAAACTCATTTGTGTCATTTAGTTCTCAATAGGTAGCCAGTTAGTGAATAATGGTCTTGCAATGACTTTGTGCAGGTCATTTACTTTAGCAGATGTTCCTTTGTGAAGCTGCTATCCCATAACAGTTTTTGTGTGTTCTCTTTGTGCACTGACTATACATTCAGGAGCTATTTATTCCTTTGTCATTAAACAAGATCGAATTAATTACATGTTAATACTAAAAAGGCAACAATTACATATTTTGCATTTCTACAATACTTCTGTGCATTCCACATTCATCTACTTTCAGAAACAGACTTTCTGCAGACGAGAGAGTTCTTACTGTTTTGTTAATGATAAGGGAGACAAGGAAAGGTTTGGTTGCAATTCTGAAAACTCCTAAACCTCTCCACAATCACAGAATCACAGACCAGCTGAAGCTGGCAGGCACGTAAGAAGATTTTCTAGTCTAACTCTCCTGCTGAAAGAAGGGTAAGCTGGAACATGTCATCCAGAACCATTTCCAGTTGTGTTTTGAGTATCTCCAAGAATGGAGACTCCACAAACTCTCTGGAGAATTTGTTCTAGTGTACAATACCAGTAAAAAAGCCTTTTTCTAATGTTTAAATGAAATTACTTGTATTTCAGTTTGTGACCATTGCTTTTTGTCTTTTCACTGAGCACCACTGAGAAGAGTCTGGTTCTGTTTTCTTTTTTCCTTCCCAACAGGCATTTATTCACATTGATAAAATACACACAGTGTTAAATAATCTCAATAATCTTTCAGGTTCTCTTCACACAAAAGGTACTGCAGTCCCTAAATCACCTTAGAGAACCTTCAATGAACTCCCCTCCAGTATCTCCATATCTCTCTTGTCCCGGGGAACCCAGAAACAGACACAGCACTGCAGATGGGGTCTCACCAAGGCTGGGTAGGGGGAAAACATCACCTATTTCAACCTGCTTGTGACACTCTTCCCAATGCAGACCACAAAGCCCCTAGGGAACACTGCTGGCTCACATTCACCTTGGTGTTCACCAGTCCCTCCAGGGCTTTTTCTTCAGAGCTTAAGTTCATCTCCAGCACATACACATGTGGTTATTACACTGACACATGGGGTTATTACTCCCAAGGTGCAAAACTGCACTTCCTTTGGTTGCATTTCATGAGGTTCTTCTCTGCCCATTTCCCCAGCTTGTCGGGACCCATCTGAATGGGAGATAGCAATCTCACGTACCAACCCCTCCTCCCAGTTTTGTGCCATCAGCAGACCTGCTGAGCTTACACTCTGCCCCAATATCCAGGTGGTTAATGAAGACATTAAAGAGCACTGGTCCCTGGGGCACACCACTAGTGACTGGTCTCTGGCTGTACTTCATGCCACTGATCACAACCCTTTGAGCCTCAAAATTCAACTAGTTTTAAGAAGGGTGGTCAGGCATCTCTCCCCCCTTCATATATCTGACAACCACAATTACCTCTTTGTTCTTTTTATGTTTCGAAATGGTTTCCAGAATTATTTCCTACATCACCTTTCGGGGACAGAGATGTGGCTGACTCCCCTTAGATCTCTAGATCCTCAGTCTTGTAATTCATGAAGACTCAAGGGATATCTGCATTCTTCAACCCTCAGGAATCTCATGGAATTGTCACGACTTTTCAAAGAATTTTCAGAGTGAGAGTGGCGTCACAGTGACATTGGACCACACCCTCAGCACTCATGGGTGTATTTTCTCAGCTCCTATGGACTTACATATGCCCAGGTTGTTTAAATGTTCCCTAACCTGATCCTCCTTCAGCAAGAGTAGTCTTCCTTGCTCCAGACTTCCTCAATAGTTTCAATAACTTGGGATTTTTGAAGGCAAGATAAACAAAATATTGAGTACCTCAGTCTTTTCATGATCTTTGTCAAAAGGCCCTTTTCCATTCAGCACTGCGACCAAGTTTTTTCTAGTTTTTATTTTGCTGCTGATCTGCTGGTAGAAGCCTTTCCTGTTGCGCCTTCTGTCCTTCATCAGATTCCAGGTGGACTTTAACATTCCTTACCCAATCCCTGCATATTTGAACACTGCCTTTGTATTGTTCTCAATGTTACCTGTCCCTGCTTATAATTGATATACTCTGAAATGCTGCATATCATCATATCTTAAGGAATGGTGATAAGAATTAAAGGTATTAAGACAACTTCATTGGGCAGTTTCCTTAGCCACTTGGGATGGGAGTTACTCCATCCAGTTTTAATGACCAGAAAGGCATAAATCTAATCTTAAGTAATTATCCCCTGAAATTAAACTTCAAGTGATGAATAATCTTCTGGAGGTGATCATCTCTCCCAACTGAGTACAGAAGCCCTGACTATTTATACACAGTTTAGACAATGTGTCTAATTTTCAGATGACTAAAATTCCATGCCTCAAACTCCATTGTCTCATATTGAGCAGTCATTAAAACAAGTATGTGCATATTTGTGTTTATGTGTGTGTGCACTAGCATGTACAGGAGCTGGAAAACCAAACTCCGAGGTCCTTATTTCTGTAAACTTTGAAAAAGTAAGACTGCAACCACAGTATACTGCTGTACTAGAGATGGAGCCATAAACAGAGTTCTTATGTTTCTTCTTAAATAGAAAGACATGACATTCCATAGAACTGCAACTGTCTGCTATATAGGAGTAATTTCTGCTTAGTAGTGGTCAAGAATACAGAATATTAAAGCCAGTGAAAACAACGACAGAGAGGCTTGCTGTCAATGAATTATATGGACTTAGATATTTCAAACTTCTTGGAAGTAAGGTTGCTATATCTGCAGCCTTCAGTTGGATTAACATTTGAAATTCTTGCAATATAAAAAGCTGAGTGCTGTGTCTTCAGTTTTGTTTGCCCTTCATTTGCAACCTGCTTTCTTAGGTCAAGGAAATCTCTGACAGAAATATAGCTACACAGTTACGCAAGAATGTTGCAGGCAAAGCTGGTTTAACTCTGGGAACAGGTGTAAGAGTCTTCAGCAAACACATTACTGGAATAGGCAGAATTTGCTGGCAGCTCCATAGCTTTGAGAAACTGTGTTAAAGTGACTTCAAAAGGTCATGCACTGAATCAGATGAATCAGAGCTCATACTGTACTATTGGGGTTTCAGCATCCACACCCCTCTGCTTCACCTCTGGTACAGATAAATACATTGTTTGCTTGTATCGGAAGGCCAGGGAACTACTTCTCACAGGAATTCAGATGTAACTTTTAAATATTTTAGGATTTAGTTATGTAAAAGTTAGCAAGAGACTGGGAAAAAGCCCCCTCACTGTACAGTGCACAGGACTGGAAGAGCTCAACATTTTGAGTCCAGTTTTAAACTGATGAAGGTTTGCTTAACTGCTGCCCAAGGGATAAGGCGTTTTTTATTGTTAAAGAGATTGTCATGTTTCTTTCTTTGATATAAAATTTGAATAACATGTAGTTGAAACGAAAATTTTATCAGTAGTGATTAAGTTATAATGAAACCACAGTGAATAAAACATTTAAGTTATTCAGAATTCAAACATGTATTTCTGCGTGTGGGAAGTAAGATGCTTTCAAAATCCCAGGGCTTAGCATGAGTACAAGCAATCTGCATAGAAAATTAAGTATTTTCATTAGCTATTGATTTTTGTTCTCTAAGGACCATTAATGCTGTGCATTTTGACAGTACAGGATGGTGTCCATAATTTAAACAACCCAAGAACTTTCCTGAATAATCTCAATTTATCCAATTTGCTCTCTCTTGGTTTGAACCCCGCTTATAACAACATCTTTCAAAGCCCGCTGTTAAGTGCTAACATAAAGCCTTGAAGCTTGAGATTTTCTCTTACAGATATTTTAAATGTGTGAGCTTGACAAAGATCTTAACGGAGCAGGGATTTTGCATTTACCACATTCTCCTGTCTGCGAAGGCAGATAACACAGAAGCACAGCTCGAGCACCAGGCAACTAGGCAAGGGCACAGCCGATTTCGGAGGAAATTGTAATAAATGATGGCTTTAGCTTATCATTCCCCACAGGCTGTTGTGCTCAGCTGCTGCTGCTCAGGTCTCGAGGTCTGTGAAGGCGTGACACTGCCGTGCTGACAGCCCACCATCGTGGTACGAGTGCTCAGCAGCAGCACCTCACGCCTGCTGCAGCGGCGATGCATCTCCCGAGCTGAACGCAGGAGCTGCAGCCAAGTGCTGCTCCCAGCACCCATCACAGGCCAGGGCTGAACAGGGGCTGGCAGCTGCCCCAGGCAGAGCCACGAGGTCAGCTCAAGTGCCCCAGCCCGGCCAGAAGGTCTCGCCTCAGTCATTTCAGGCTGTGGGGAACAGCTGCCACTAAGGAGTGCTGGGATCCAGCTTAGGCTCTAAAGTGATATGACCACCCTCCCCAGCCTTCTCTGCAATGAGAGGAGAGAGGCAGGCTCCTGGACAGAGCTGGGGAAGGAGCATAACTAAGAGCCCAAGGAGAGCTTTTCTCTCCTCACGCACATCAGAGTGCTGACACAGACTGCACTGCTGACACAGCACCTTGGCTTGGTGAGCAAAGTTAAGCTCACATCCCATTCAAGGCCTTGGGGAGGTCTGCAGAGCAATTCATTCACCCACTCAAGTTTCAGAAATGCATTTTGAAACCTCTGTTTTCCTATGGTCAAGCAAAGCATGAAAGGAGAGTTGAATTTTCCGGGATTTTGTACAAAAGGACACAGAACTGAGGCACTGAAAGTGACACTTAGATAAAATGCCAAGCAGGTATGTAACCCTGAGAGCGGCTTTCCCCCGGTCTCTAATTGGGTATTAGTGCCCAAACCCACACCTGTGTTTTACAGTCACTGTTCCATGGAATTACTTTTATACATAGGAGCACAGCGTGAAAGGTGACACCTTATTGTGGAGCACTTCAGCACCCCTGCATTTCTGTACATTGCATATCTCCAGCTGGCTTTCAAAGCAGTAGTCATTTTGGATCTGATCTGGGGGTTTTGCTGCTGCCAGGAGACATTTTTGGAGGCAGCAGGGCTTGACATACAATTGGGCATTTCATGCCCAGAGCTTGGCCTCTGAAAATTAAAGACTGCAAAGCTGAGCTCCTCCCCCCTCTTTTTATAAACTCTCTTTACAATTCTCACTCAGTGAGCTCAGCACTTTCTGAAAACTAAGATGTGATGAATATCCCGCAGCACAAAAGCTGAATTTTGAAATATCAGGCTGTCCAGATACTTGGAAGTAAATCCTATACATACTATTGACTAAAATATATTAATTCTAATATTAGGTAACACTTTTTAGTGGTCCCAGAGCATCTACCCATCACTATGCCTATGCTTATAGCAGTTCAGGGAGACAACTTAATAGGTCAGACAGATCACATGTACTGATATATGCTCTCTGGAATACAACAGTAAAAAAATAGATAGGCACACAAGTTTATATGCAAAAAGGGAAAGACATCAAAGATGACAGCTAAAAGCAGAAAGATAAAACTGTCACTCATGTACCTGCTACCTACTATTTTACACTGTCCTGCTCACTGCTTGTCATTTCTCTCTTTTTCATTCCACACTGTGAAAATTATGGCTCCTTACACTAGATTTCTAATGAATTAACCTGGGATCCAGATTATAAGCAATACCCAAAACACTTTGTTGCTGAAGTTCACCTCCACAGTCCTGGCACTCACTTAATACATTACCCCTAGTGTAACTTAAATCTGCTCTAAATTAAGCTGACTGGGTGAGTTTGGGAAAAAAGTAATTCCCTACAGTAGACAAAACCAAAACATTGCTGCTGGCCAAGCCACCCACATACCCTTTTTCTAAAAAAATTGTTTGCACTGATATCTTCTCTGAAGCAACCGAGAAACAGTTTATTTAAATTTCCTAACTGTATTTTCTTTGGGGGCACCATGGAGTCTTATGTTGTACATGGGCACCTTCTGCACTAGGATATAATTCACCCCATGCATTCTCCCCGCTTCTCCCATCCATGCTGCAGGGCATTCATTATGCAGGGACACAGCTTTGGCAGGTGGCATTGCACCTCTGAGCTCTGCAGGCTGAGGTCCCTTCCTTGCACCTGACCACAGCTACATTTCCCTCTGTGCTGACATATACAGCTGCAAAGGAAGAAAAGGGAAGCTTTCTATTCTTGAGTTTTGCTGCATATCTGCCTTAAAGTGATCTAAGGAGTGGATATCATGTTCTTTATAAGAATTAAACCAAAATAAAGTTACAATCTTCTACTTGTTGGGGTTTTTTCTTTTCCTTTTCTTTCCCTGTTTGATAACTCAGGAATATCAGTATTTATCTTCTTCATGCTTCTGCAATTCCCCTTAGATTGGCAGTTCCTCCATCCTTGCATTAAAAGTCAGGATGGAAATCATTCTCTCTAAGGTATTTCTTCCTGCAGAGGTTAATTTTAAAAGGCCAAAGGGCCAGATACTCCACTGACTTTTGTTTTGCGTAGTCATTTGCAGGCTGGGATCCATTCACAACTCACAAAGGGGTTCACAGTTCCTCAGACACCCTCCAGCATTGACCACTAGGCTGTATAAATATGTGACTTTAAACTGTTCCTCCACAATGACACAACCTACTTCTAAATCTGCCCCTAAATTTACTAGGTAAAGCAAGAAAACACTACCAGCTCAGAATCTGTATCTCATTTGATATCAGTGCTAGCATATAATGAAAATTTAAATGGACATACAGTTGAGTGGTAACGGGGAATCAAAATAAACCAATTTCACCTCTCATGTTAATTTGGTTTCATTTGCATGCTTTCTCTGTCATTCTTCCACTTCTCCAGTCATCCATAGACTTTCAGGTGAAACAAGACATGAATTTTAAATGCAAGATGCACAAAGAAAAAAATACTCAAAACAACCAACTACTAATTTAAAGAAGGAATATAAAGGAAGCACAAGCCTGGGCTGGACAACATTTTCCCCAAACTGCCTTTCCTAGAAAAGTGGATTTTCAACTGACTTAAATATTTCCACAGTTAAGAGCTGAAAGTCAAAATATTTTCCTTTAAAAATGGTTTCTGACAAATCATATTGTAGTTGTTAGTTCATATCCACATTTTTCTGGGTTAACAGTGATGCACTCTAATTCTCATCACTACTGATGTGAAAATCACCCTGGAAGCTATAGACTGGCCAGGGAATCTAGTTTAGGGAAAACAAAGGAAGAGGAAGTACTCAGGAACACAACACCCAAGGTGTTCTGACACCTTTCTCAAATAGTGATGACAAAACCCACATTGAAACTACAAAGGTCTAGGTATGAGTGTTCCCTTTCTCCTATGGGTTTCTGTTTTTCCCACTGCCTCAGAAGCACTCTGTGTTCCTCAGCAGTGCTCTGTAGAAAGCTCTTTAGAAATCCTACTGATTTAGCAGGAGCTACAATCAGTAATGGCACATTTTTTCATCTTTGTGGATGAGCAATGGACAGCAGTAGAAGTGGGGATGTGATTCTATTCTCAGTGTTGTTCTCACTGACTCATCACTTTACATCTGCTATAAAGCTCAAGGAATTTGTCAGAGGGGTAATGCAAGGATTGGTTAATTTTATAAACTGCTTTATGACCACTATTACCTAGACACTACAGAAACTGCACATAAAAGAGCTCAACCTTGAATGAAAGGTGAGGTAAAAGCATAAAATATGAGTGCTACAAGAGGAAAAGCTATTAATAAAATGAATCTATAATCACACTGCTGTCACCACACACTTATTCATATTCTTCATTTCTCTGGGTGAGATTCTGCATCTCTTACTTCTGCTGAACAGCAAGCATAGCTACACTGCAAACCATAACTTCCTGAGAAAGCTGAAGCTTACTGTGAGGGTATCAAGAGTCAGTGCCCTAAGAAGAGATTTCTTTGTCGTGATGAAAGAGTACCTTGCTTTCTCTGAGAACAAGATGCATTCTAGAGTGGAGTAGAAGCCTCATCCTGAGTGAATATAACCAGAGTTCAGCAGAATACAGTACCAAGTGCACTCTCCAGAACAGGATCAAAGAAAATACGGAAAATAAAATGCAATCGCTAATACCACCTCACTCTTTATCACTTAAAAACTTTTGGCACCTCCAAGAAAAGAGAAAAAATTGGTAATGTTGCACACTTACCGTTCCTGAGGAATTACAGAACCATGGTTTCCAGATAAAATTACTTTTTGTGAAGTCTGATATATTTTAAAACTCTTTGTAACAATTCATTGCATAATTCAAATAGCCTCTACACTACAAACAGCTAACATATTTGTGCTGGCAGGACTGTCAGTGCATTTTTGTTATAAGAAGCTTGGAGGTCTGCTACAAATAATCTCCAAAGAGTAACTCTAATTAGCGGCTAAAGTTGGCATATTTCCCGCTATCTGAAATTAGATCAGAGAGTTAGGCTGAGATGAAAAAGCCCTATTAACTCCCTAGGCTTCCAGTTCCTGTTTATTGGTGGAAATTAAAGTTTTGAACTTTATCAACCATTATCTAAAGAAGTCTGGAGTCAGTGGTAACAGAGTGATTCAAGAGAGACTTTACTGCCAGCTTCTGTTGAAGTACCATAGGCACTCTACAAAAATATCCACAAGAAAACTTTATTTAATGGTTACATGAAGCTGAACAATAGTCAGGAAAGATGGTCGAGTTGCCGGCATGCCAGCCTGGCAATTATAGGGAGTGGGTACCTCTAAGGTACTATTTAATAATTTCTGCATGACCTAGAAAAATTCTCTCTTTGGGGGAGGGTAAAAGTAGGGGAGATTAACAAGAAGTTGCCTATAGTTAATCAAATCTTTGTTTTTCCTACAGCTTGTGGAAACAGAGAGGCTCCTTCAGACAAAGCAGCCCAGTTTTTTGGTGTTCAGTGACTGGAGTTAGCCTTTGAAGAGATCCATTTTTCATCTGTAAAACAGAAATAGCACTGCTTCACCTCATGGGAACATTAGACAGACGGATACTCTCTGCTTCTGAGAGACCTCGACCCGCCCAAGACAGGCACATCAGAAGCAAACACCATAACTCTCCCCACATGGCTCTGCAGCTTCCCTGGGGCCTCTGGGGCTGAGACTGGGCTTCGCATTTCTTTTTTCCTTCCACAAAACTTCAGCAGCTCTGAGGTTTGCCATGGCTGCGCATTCCTCTCTTCCTTCTAGCTCTGCACAACTTGGAAAATATTAAAATGCATAAGCTCCTTGTAAACATCAGGACAGGGAAGGGACAGGTAGAAAGACAGCTGAAAGGAAGGCACAAGAACTCATCCTCTTGGGAAATGTACTTGAACCTCAGTTCTTAGAACTTCTAAACAAGGAAGATATTTGTCAAATTGTATTTTGCGCAACGAAACACATGGGAAAGGAAGCAATTTTTACATCCTGGGGCTAAGCACAGAAAACCAACATAATTCTAGAGTTAACATGTAGACAAAGGAGAAAACATATTATTAGGTCAGGCTACTTTTGTTCAGACAGAGCCATAGAGAATTTAGACTATCTCTTAGTTCTGGTAATCAGCCTGAGCAGACAAATCAATGTCTTAAGCTCTTAATAGCTACAGAAACAAACAGTAAAATTAGGCTTATGTTTCAAAAGAAAGTTGTAGTTTAAACCAATCCATCATACCACCAAGTATGTGGAAATTTTCTGCAAAATCCATCTACCACAAGAAAAAGATTTACAACTGAATAAAATCTGCGGTGAAACTGAATCTTCAGACAGAATGCCAGTGTACCTCCATGCTCTCCTCCACACCACAAAGCATACCACGCAAGCCCTTGTATTTACAAGTTAACTCTTCTCCATCTTTGCTTTCTAGTATGAGTGCTTTTTACACTCTGCAGTTTTCCTCTTGAAGAGGACAGACAGGATCTGTCTAAAAACACTTTAAGGGAAACTGGAAGAATCTACCTTCTTCAGTCTGTCTTCACAGCAAAGCCAACATAACTGAACTGCTGTCTCAGGAATGAATCCCAACCAAACAATGAGCCCTTTCCTTAAAGTCTGACAATGGTTAAAAGCCAAGTTGGTGGCAGCAAAGAAGCCAGGGGTCAAGATTCAAGTGAGTGTAATTTATTCTCCTGGCTCCCCAAACACCTTACTGGAGGCAATACAGGCAAAACCCAGTTGAATACAACCAGAGCTGCAGTACCAGAGGTTCATTGCCAGGAAATTGCAAGTTCTCTCAGTCCCTTCCAGCCAACAGCTGTGTATCACAGCAGGGGAAGCAGCAGGTGCATCTCTGAAGTCTCATGATTGAATACAGATATGTGCAGGGTGAACAAGGCAACAGGGCTGGGTTCCAGCGCAGAAGTCTGCAGAAGCAGGCTCACTTCTTTCACCATAATGTTATATGACTAAAGCAGAGCTACTTTACACTGCCAGCAGAGCAATGAGTGAAGCAAATAAGCCTCCAATAACTAACTACCACAGGAATTCCACTTGCAGACTGCAGGACTTTGGAGAAAAGTGTTTATACAGTTACTATGAATTTCTTGTGTGGATGCTATCTGTACCCTGTATTGTGGGGAATTAAATAATCCATCGGGTAGGAAGACTTAGACACTGGCAGGGTTGCCCACAATTGTGAGCTCAGGCAATCAAGAATCTCTCACCCGGTCTGCTGAAGGAAGCAATTGGCCTTCAGCCTACAGAATGTGTTTGGCTTTGGACATGCTCTGCAAAAACACGCTAGAGGTGGGGACTTAAATCCTTAGGCTGAGATAGTGTCAGTAAAGCAGCAGTGTTCTCCACTCAACCAAAGAGTGATGGGGACTGTTTAACACAGGAGAATTCTTCAGCCAAAAGGAGTCAATTTGTTGCCAGTGGGCAACATGGAGAGACTTGATCTCCTCTGGGAATTTAAACCAAACCCTGGGACAAGGTCAGAGTCATCTGATGCTTAATATAGATTTGTAACATTTTACATTTTAACCCTGTGAATGTTTATTTTGCTAAGCCTCTTCCTTTAGTGTACTCTTCTGTTGAGTAAAGAGGTGAAACCCTCCAGCAAACTGTGGACAGTTTGGGAGGCCCAAGAAGTAACCTCAAGTTGAACAGAAGGCCTGCAAGGTTCAATGCCACGGGGATATGTAATAAGGACACTTAAGACTATTAAAATGATGTGTCTTTATGTAGACACAGGAAATCAATGCCTACAGAATTATGTACTTTGAACTAATCACAAAAGCCTGGAGAACATTAAAGAAGAAGGATGAGACCTGTTTTTAACACAGATGATATATGTTTTTACTAAAGGACATGTTACTATTCTGAACCAGTTTTCCAGCTGTAGTTAATAAGCGCTTGGTTCAGCTCCGTTTGTGACAACACAAAACAGCTCTTTATGTTTTCCCCACCCTAGAAATTGCTTCACTTTGGTCTATTCCCCATGACTGCAGCATCCCCAAGGGATTCTTCTGCTTACTGGACATTTTTGTCACTTGACCTAGAGATTTAGTAGAGTGACATAGAGGAGATGTGACGTCTTGAAGTTAGCCCAGTATTTCCAGAAGCAGAGTGAATTAATCAGGGCAGCCTGTACTCTCTGTGCCGTGAAGGCTGCTCCACAACACTCCAAGACCTTTTCCTTTGCTGAGCCCCTCCTGATGCATGTCTGGGCCTCTCCTGGTGCCTGTCTGCACCTCTAGCACAGTGAAAATGTTCCCAGGAGCTCATGGGCACTGCGTGCTCCATGTCCTGCCCATAGGTGCCCAGCCTGTGCCAGCGTGCCTCCAGAGAAGCTAACGCACACTTGGGCACCTGATCCCTTGGGTGGGCTCCAGTCCTTCTTGCACTCAACTGTGCCAGTGAAGGGAGTCTTGAGACCTTGGAGCTGCCCTAAAAAACATTCACACACGCTGCCTTTCTATTAGTGCATTCAGCTAAATAACATGTTAATTCTGTTTTATAATTGGCTAGCTTTTCCCCAGCTGCTCTAGAGAGGAAAGCTATGTGTAGTGTTGCTGTTGTTTGAATGTATATGCTGCTATTTATTTATGATGGTAGCATTAGTAAATATACTTTGTGTATGGAGCAGAAGAGACTGAATCTCATGGTCGTTTTAAAGGAACTTTGTCCCCTCCCTCTGGCAGCTGCACCAAGTCACCAGGTCACCTCAGAGTCAATGAAGACTAGAAGTGATTTGTCAGTACATTTGAGAGAAAACAGTGAGCAAATTGCTGAACCTGACTCTTCCTTGAAGCTTACCTGCAAAGAGATAGCTGTACAGCTGTGCTATACAGGTCAGGATCTAAAATTGTCATGGAACATACAGAGCAAAATTTTAGAGTACAGTGAAAGCACAAGTTAAGAAATTTTGATGAAAATGCAACAGAACAGTTCAACAGAATTCAAGTTCAGTGGATACCTCTGCATGTTACCATGTTAAGTGACATTGTAGTATTTGAATTGGGTGTGAATCTTGCTTTCAGCATGTAGGCTGTTATCTACACCTTTCTGAGTCTCCTGTTACTGAAGAGGGAGCACAGTGCCATGTATGAACCTGGTTTGCCATCCTTCACCAATTGCTGCAGTAATTACTGCAAGAGCTCTCTTGTAGTTCTGTGCTGGCACATTATTCTGTGCAATATTTTAAAAAATAAGCCTAAGTCCAAGTTATTATAGACTGCATTGAATAAAAATTTGGAACACTTGAGACAAATTGAAGGAATAATGTTCTAGGATTGCAGAATATTGAAATTATTCTCGAAGGCATTCAAGACCTGGGACTCAAGGGGAAGAAGAGATAGGGGAGCCTTTTTATAGAAGGTGGTAATGAGAAATCACACATTAAATTATGGAAAGCTGTCCATTCTTTTCTGTACAGAGATTTGGTGGCCAATTTCTGGAGAGTACTAAGGAGTCACTAGAGACCAAGAAATAGCAGAGCTAGATATATGATATCGCCGGCACCAGTGTTTGTGCAAAAAGCTTCATAGTCATGGATTGATGCAAGTGACACAATTGGATGATTTTTTAAATTTAATTTTTAAAAATGAAAAGAGTATTGCTATTTATAAAAGCATTTCCCCCATGTTTCATTGCAGTGCTACAGATGAGTAGAAGTAAGGTAAATCATCTGTTGGTTCTCAGTATTTTTGCAGAAGAGTTGTAAGAATCATCTCTGCGTGTAACACAGGTAAACTTAAATTTCTCAGTTATTTCTTTAAATCATGTAGATATCTGAAGAAAGGCATTGCCAAAAGAGGTTTCCATTTCTGTGAACTAAATATTTTGATTATTCTTAAGCTTAACAGCAAATCCAAGGTCAAGATCAACACTCACAAATTCCACAGAGCAACACAAGCAGAAATTATGAACCATACCTTGTTGGAACTGCTGGAGGTCAGGTCTGAATGAGGTATTTGCATTTGGCAAGAGATGTTTATCACAGACTTTGGAAAGGTTTGTTTCATTAGAATTTCCCATGCTGTTTTCATGATGAAATAGACCCATTAACATCATCGTTCAATATCACTTTATCTCATCCATTCTTTACTACACTCTTTATATCCCTGGATGATCCAAACATTATGTTTCTAGGTAGCCAATCTCATTAACTCCTACATTTCATGAGATTCTGCATAAAACTAATGTCACATACTGACATGGCCTTGAACAAATAAAGTGCAATGGAAAAGACTGATGCTTTCCCTGTGGTTTAATACCACTAAGACTAGTGCAGCAGGTGGATTTATGGCTATCCCCATGCACATGTGTCATAAGAAAGCACAGCAGTGAACTTTCCAGTGTTAATATAAAGCTTGTGGAATGCAGCTAACAGACTGGTTTGGCCAGATGTTGAAACAACTCCATCAGCTCCTTCATCTCAGAGCTAAAGCATTTCTGATTAAAACCAGCACAAATGTAGCATAAGACTTACCCAAGTTCACCCAAGGTTTGCTCTCCACTTGACTGAACTCCTCCTTGAAAGATAAACTCTGTACATTAATCTCACCCCAAAATAGAAACATAGGATTCTAAGTTTACTACTGCAATGACTGTCAGAGCACATCAGACCAGGTCACCTCAGAGTCAATGAAGACTAGAAGTGATTTGTCAGTACATTTGAGAGAAAACAGTGAGCAAAAAGAATACTAATAAATTTCTGTTGACCCTTAAGAACACTAATCTCAGCTATAACCATTGTCTTTGGTTCAAGGATCCACTGTTGCAGTCAAATATCTTTTCTCTTTGGTAGTGCAAATGTAAGAAGAGTAAATATTAAGAGCTATTAGGGACTCTGTCCAGCTGTATGGATGCTTATATGGGGAAAAATCCTACTTTTGTTGGATTGCCTACTTTTGCTTCTGCTCTGTGGCACAAATGTCATGTGAGACAAACAGAAAAAGGCCCAAGGACTGGACTGAATCTTTCTAACTTTGCCAAAGTACTTGCAACACACTGCAACATCTGTACTTTTCCTGGATCAAACCCCACCAATATTACAGAATCTGCTTCTGGAATGGGCTGAAAAGCATAGCTGATGTAGCCAGGCCAGAACTCCAGATCACACTCCCAGATCGGCATGTTGGCTCAGCTTTTTGACAGCAGTGCAGGAAACTGGTGATTATTTTTGTCATTAAAAGAAATGCAGATGGTATATAGCTGGAGCACTGTTATCAAGTTCTAGCCTATAGCCCTTCTAACCTGCCAGCCAGGAACCACCACATCCCCACAGCAGTTAACAATAATTTATTGTTTATATTATCACAAGTCACATTCTGTCCCTTAAAAACCTTTTTCAAGGACTCCGTAACTGATACAGCTAGGAAAATGCTGATTTTACTGTAGCAAATAAACAGATACCGGATTCAGCTCTCCTCAATACTGAATGCAGATCAGGATTTTGCCATCAGAAAGATGAAGGGATAGGACAAACATTGGACTGACCTCCAATGGGAAAAGGAGAGTAAGGAAGAGGCCTGACCAGAGAGCCAGGCTGAGCATCTTGGAATGTGTTACTGGCAGTTTCTTACATGGAAGAGAATTAAAAAGTTTTTACCATGGTGGATTGACACTGGCCAGGAGTCAAGCAACCACACAGCCTCTAACTCACCCCACCCTGTTCATTGGAATAAGGGACAAAGTAGGAAGAAGTAGGAAGAGCAAAAGCCAGAAAACTCATAGGTCAAGCTAAAGACAGTATAATAGCTGAAGGAAAGAAAACATAAAGCAGCAATTGAAAGCCAATCACGCACCAACTCCCACAAGCAGCCTGATGGCCCAGCCAGTCTCTGAGCAATGGCCACTTTGGAAGAGAAAGCCCTCACCTCCTTCTTGCTCTACCCCAGTTTTTATTGCTGAACATGTTGTTATATGGTATAGGATATTCCTTTGGTCAATTCAGGCTGGCTGTCCTGCTGTGTCCCTTCCCAACCACCATCCCACTCCTTGGTGGAGCGGGAAAACAGAAGCTGTGACACTGTGCAAGCATTGATTAGCCACAGCCAAAACACTAGTGGGTTATCAGCTCTGTTTTAGCCACAAATTCTGAACACAGAACCATAGAGGCTGATATGAAGTGAGTTATCTCCTGCCCAGCCAGACTCAATACATCAACTTAGACAAAACCAATTCCCCAGGACTCCTCTTAACTTTTAGCTTGAATAAAAGAAAAGGAAGAAAATCAATGTCTTCCTTGGTAACACAGTGACTAAAAAATCAAACAAATGGGCAATTTGGGAACAGTATTACCACACAATTAATCAGATTGGCGTAGCATATTGAGGTGCTAATCCATCGTTTCCTGATTGCATTAAGATATTCAGGAATTTGGGATCAGGCAGGAGCACGCTGTATACAACAGTTGAGGAAGATTTAAACTGTACTCTCAAGAAAACATCACGCACTCTAACTGGGACACAATCAAGGACTGTTGGTGTATTCCTGACCAGCACCATTTTTATATATGGCTGTGTAAAATACAATATCTAGAATACAGGAGGTCTGTTCTGGCATCCGGGCCTCTGGACTATGTCTCTTTTGGGACAAAGCAGTGTTGCTTGCCAGTGAGTGCTGTATCATAGCTGTTCCTACATTCAAATGCACAGCATTGTATCATGAAAATTAGTCTTCAGTGCTTTACACGTTGCCACTTATTAACCAAATAATTTGAAACACCAGCGTAAAACTTGCTAAAATCAAGTAGTTATGGTTATGGAATTACAGCTCTTCAGGCCGGGAATCCAGGACTTCTAAAGGGAAAGAAGGGTGCTACATAAAATACTGTTGACTATAGTCAACCAAAGGGTGTGTGGGGGTAAATAATTAAATAGTGGGATCCTGTTTCATCAGGCGGGATAATTAAAAGGGAAGACAAGAAGTTCAGGCTCCTTTGCACTCAAAGGTGCAAGATCACAGCCATAGGTGGAAGGTGAAAAAACACAAAATTTCCACAAAAAGGGATACAATTTCTGTTTGATGCATATCTTAAAGTCATTAGAGTACCAAGAAACTAAGAATAGACACCATAAAACTGAACTTCACAGAAAAAGCACTGGTAGATACACAAACTGAAGACTTTTTGATTGGAAAGATCTGACCATGAAACAACCTTTCTCTTCTAGTGCAGCCAGCTCAGGGCAAAACAAAGGCATTACAGCTGCCCCAAAGGAAAATACTGAGGTCTTTCCTACATTGCCTGGTGAGAACTCAGGTACTCATCTTTCTAATCTCAGATCTGTTACAGTTTTACAGAGTAATCCTGGCCAAATCATCTCAGAGCAAAATTGAAGTGACAGAGCCCTTCCCAGATCATCATGGGGAATTTTGCAATCTGCAAAACATTTGAAATATTCAAAAGTCTTAAGTACTCCGTAGCATTCATCCCCAGCAAGAATGATCTTCTTCATGGTGGCCGGTTTTTTGCCCTTCTCCTGAGACAGAGGTGGAAAGAGGATATCAACAGAGCAACTCTTGACATAACATTTTATAATGCAGTTCATTGCTCTGCTTCATTCTGGGGTAAGTGTCACTGGAGGAGCTGGGGACTAAGGAATGCCCAGAATCATCTGGAGATAGTTTAAATCTCCTCTATGCATGACACATAACAGGCATCACAAGGGAAGGGCTGGTGCCATAGATCCTGGGTGAAGCCAGTGAACACAATCTTTCACTCTGGGAAAACTACAGGACCAGTTGCTTTTCTGGAAGGGGTGATGACATTGATTGGAAAAGGAGAAGGCTGGTTCACTGCTCTGTCTGTGGGCTTGCAAACATGTCCTTTTCACTTATCCTTGTCCCAGGAATATGGGCTCCAAGCCTGCCTGGAGGAAATAGAGAAAAACTTTCACTCCCCATGTGTAAAATATTAAAAATGGAGTCTTAATTCCCTTGGTCTTAAACTTAACAGGTATTATAAAGGTTAAGAAAACCATTTTTAGGTTGAAAAAAAGCAACAAAGCATTCTTCAGTTCTTTATTCTAAGTCAGTGTTGAAGGAAAAACCTTGGAAATGGAAGCAGGGCATCCCACCAGCTCAACTGAATAAAAGATTAGAAGGGGAAAAAACTGTGTGAAATAATTCTCCACTCAGAACTCAATCTGCATTCAAACTCAATTTGTAGATGAATGAGTGACGGAAACCAGCTTAAGGCAAACAAGTTCCAATCACCACCATTATTATTACATGAGAAAATACCATCACAGCACTCAAAATACTCTCTAAAAATAGCACCTTACGCCCAATTCTTCCTTTACAGTAATTTTATGTTTATGCAATTTCAGTTCATGAAAGATGTATTGAATTTCATGGCCACCCACAAATAAAACAATATCTTATTTGAAGGACATGCTTGCATTTTAAATCCAGGAATTCCAATGCTGACCCAGCACAAGACAACTGATTTTCTCCTGAAAATGTATTTAAACAAAGGGAACCATTTCTTTGTCTACTCTCTACCCTGATACTAGATTTAAAAATGCTATGCTTAGTCTCTAGCAAAGGCATACTCATCTACACGTATATTTTAATTATAACTAATCTATTTATTATTATGGATCTAAAAGGATCCTAGAAACATGTATGGGGCTGTGTAAATCTGGAGAGATTAGAACATAACATACAATGCAGGAAACTGATGCAAAATATTTCATGCAAGGAAAGTTTTGGTGACAGCAAAATCAGATCTGCCATAACTGGTAACAAAGACATGGCAGAACAGAATGAGTTCCAAATTTGAGGCAGCATTTATCAGGGAAAACTGAACTTCTGGTCCCTGGGACTGGAACAAGGGACAAGCCAATTACTGAAGTGGCCAGAATAATTGAGCAGTGTTGTCATTAAGTACAGACCAAATCAATTATTTTTTCTTGTAAATCAGGACATGTATCACCTAGTTCTCAACAAAAATTCCACACGTGGGGTTTGCTGTATTGTTGCAGCTGACCTAACTGGCACCTGGCTAAATATTCAGAAAACCTGGTTGCCTTTGCATATCAATGGTATAACTGATGTAATGAAGCAGTACAATTTACAGATGTAGGGATATTGATATGCTCATTTAAATAGACACACTTCTCCCCCAGACTGCACAACATGTTTGGTGTTTTATCATGAGTATTGCTCGGGTGGCATTCCTGAGTGGTCCCAGGAACCCACACCGTGTGCTCACTGCTGCCTCAGAGCCATCTGCTTCCTGACCGAACGATTCCCAGGCCGCAGGCAGCCCTCCCTGTGTTCTGATTCAAACGTATAAATATTCACACCAGCATTCACAGATGGGTATATGTTGGCAGGAGCATCTATAACACTTTCCTTGCTCGGAACTAAAGCTTTTTAGGAAATAAATCTGTTGTGGTAAGAGAAAAGGGGTCAGGCATTCTGTAAAGCAATTATATCTGAGTGTATACTTCAAAACCTTCCCTTTTTTAAAATGATACTCATCCACCTTTAACCACAGTCATTCCACTTAAAAGAGGAAAAATAATTGTCACACCAAAACCTTCTTCTTATCACATGCCTCTCCATCACATCTGTCACTCCCAGGGCTTTTCCACCTAATAACTCTCAAACCATGCCAACAAGAACAATCCTCAAACAAATCATAAAACCTAAACAAACAGGACTAATCTATCAACTTTTAAAAGGCTGTAATGTCATAACAGGCCTGTACAGACCTAATACCATAGTGATGTTAAAAGTTGAGTTCATCCAAGGTCCCCAAGCCTGAAGCCTGTTTATTTGTAACAGTTGTCTATTGCATTTCACATCAGTTTGGTTCTTCCTTTACTTGTGTGTCAAATGCCTTTGATGAAACAGGTAATTAAATATTTCCAAAGCTATTTGCAGTTAGTATTATGGTTTTATTAAAGTAAATACTGCAGTAACAAAGCTCAGCTGTCTGATTACCCCCATTCCACTTTTCTCTCTCTTTGTTTTTCCTTCTAAGTAAAAAGCAAAACAGGGAGAGGGCCTAGTTTCAGCTTTCCCTTGAAAATTAGCTGCACAATATGCTTTGAATTCAGTTTGCTCTCACCGCACACATGAACACAGCTGTCATCCCACTTCAATAGCAAAAGCAGACTAAGCTTGGAACAGCAAACGCCCATGACCTTGAGAATTATCAGTGCTGATATAACACTTGGTGTGTAGGCACATGCAGGAAGTTAAACCATTAGAGTTTGCTCTTCACAGCTATTGTTGTACCTCCTGGAAGATCCAAGGAACACTATTTTTAAAACTGTATAGCTTCAGGGTCAAACTGTACTTGGACAAAACTCAACTAATGGTTCTACTCTTTTGCAGATACTTAGTGGCTTTGGTGGGTTTCTTTTAGAGAGAAAAGACTTGGAAATGACAATGATAATCTGCACAAAACCATAATCAGATATACAATACAGAGCATGGTGGTTTGTGCATACACTAAAACAAATTGAAGTTTCAGCTCCCAGGCAGATCTGTACTCAGTAGTAAGTTCCTGAGAAAAAGAACCAGTAGCTGGTATAGTGGAAATTCAAGGAAGCCCTTTTCAAATTTTCATGCTTCCCTTTCAGATCCATTTCTATATGCCTGGGGACAAAGAATATTTTAAAAATCAGATCTTAATAAGTAAAAGCACTCTTGCATTCGAGAAGACAGTGAAGGGAAAGGAAGGCACAAATCCATAGGAATCACATGGGTGTGTCCAGCCAAAGGTCATGATAGGTCTTGGTTCTCTCTAAATTTCATCTACTCCTGGATTCTTTGTGTTTATTAACAGCTTCACACCTCACTGTTAAAAAGGCAGAGAATATCCTTAAAATAAATGAGCTACATGATTGTAGTTCTTCGAGTTTTCTCACAGCATTGCATATTTAATGTTTCTCTTTAGGCTGCAGATCCTGAGAGGATAAGAGAACTATAAAGCAAAATTTTCCATTTCCATTAGAAACCACTTCTTTTTATCATGCATGATTTCAGAGAAAATGGTCTCACAAATGTGTTTCAAGAGCACTCTACAGGCTGAGAAAGTGGGGAGGAAGGAAATCCAAAGCATGTTATTGTCTATAACCCCACAGTACGGGGCTGGGAGCAGGGAGGGGGGAAGGAAGAGTCTCGCAGCATGACAAGTGATGGAGCTGGCAGTGTGACCTGACTTTGCAGATCGTCTGCAAACCACAACCTTCATTTCACGTACTGCTGTTTCAGATGCAAAGGATGATACTTCAGGTGACAACACTGCTTATGATGCCACTCAGGCAGAAAAGAGAGGACTGCTCACATGAGCAAGATTTACATCAGGCATAGTTTGTATCATTCAAACTACCTGTACACCATTCATGGTGGTTAAGGCTACCAAAGGTGAGCTCAAAAAGCTAAAACTCCAAACCTTTTGTGCTATACAGCATGGCTACAGCAAGGTGTAATTCCTTCCATTTGGAGAGAGAACTCGACTTTCATAAGCCTGAGAAACCAATAAAACAGAAGTGTTCCAAATAGGTATTACAGAAAAATGCACAAAGACAGTGCAGAAGAGAGACAAAGAAGGGGCAGATGGTTGCAAAGGACAATCCTAGTCTCTCTCTATACGGAGGTGTTATTTGCTAGCAATAGCTTTATTAATGGCACTATCAATCTCTCATTCAACATAACAGAGTATTTTTGCCACAATTTCCCACTCTCTCTGCTGAGCTGTTTCAAGGGAAGCTGTATCAGTGACTGGCATGCTAAATTTGGGTGTCACACTGACATGCTTGGCACAGGATGAAATGTCTGTACTAGAAGCTGTAGAAGCTGCAGAAGCTGCAAGTGGAGCTCTGTTCACATCACCAACAGATGAAGCACAATAGAACTGAGGGCAAGGCATCAAATCAAGCCGAACCTCCTTCACTGGGCTTGGTCACTTAGTCCCAGCAGCAGTGCTCATCAAGGCCAGCAGCAGAGTGGTAAAAAAACACTGCTGGCATCTGAGAGCACATGGAGCAAGGCATGTGGGAGGGGAGGGACCAGGGGAGATAAGGCAGCAGGAGCCATTTCAGACAGCAGAAGTGGGACACTGCCTTGAAGAGAACAAACCCAAACTGAGCTGAAAGCTGAGGCAGTTACAACTGTGGGTGTTGTTCTGAAAGGTTTGGGAAGCTGCAATCAATTAATTCATCCCTATAGCTGCTATTGCCTCAGAGCCCAGCCAAGGGGAGCAACGGGGGAGAGTTTGGGCAGGAGTTTGCTAGTCTGGACACAGCCCACAGTTCTATTATATCTGTCTATAATGAAACGTCTCACTGATGCCAAGACAGTTCAAGGAGCAGATACGCTGAAAACAGGATTCTCAGCTGCATTCTCCAGCAAACTGCCTCACGAGCAAGACTCACTCACAGTCAGTTATGTTGGCAGCCAGCAGTGCACTGCACCTAGTGAGACACATACAGTAACTGAATGTGACATGCCACCATAACCAAATATCAAACCAGGACATTCCGGAAGACAAAGTGCTCCAATATGATGGGATTAAAGGGGCACTAAAGAATTTATGGGGAATGAAACGCAACTTCAGGAAGGGTGATGAAACTATCAGCCTCACCAAGAGCAAACACAGAGCCAAATGGCAGGATCATACAATCCTGTTCTACTGACAGACAACCTTGTTGGGGGTCTCAATACATTCATCTTCTTAATTGAAGCTGAGCTGAACTGATTTGATCACATTAGTACTGCCAGACAAAAAAAACAATCAGAAAGAAAATTTTTTAAAGTTCTTGAGATTTTTTTCAAATTAAGAATTGTTGGTAATTGCAATTAGTGAGTAGGATTTGGTAGAAGTTTTTCATCAGAACTTTCTTTATGTTTTTTAGTATAGATTCATGTTTTTAAAAGATGCTTGGTTTCTTTTAAATGTTTTCAAATTTTCACACACATACACAAAAAAAGGATTTTAGAGAGGGAAAAAAAATGCTCTTCCCTTCACGAACCCCCAGCTGTGTTTTCAGTGAAAGTCCAAAAATACTTTATGGATTAAATACAGCATCTCTCCACTTCCTTCCTCACCATCACACACTGCCTTTCTTCAAGTTGCCCTGCTACTCCAAGGACTAAGGGTCTGATTCAGTGATGGTTGACTTGACTTTAAGGAGAGCTGAAAGCACTCAGTTCTCTGTGGGAATGAGGCAATGCATCACAGTGTAAGTCCTTAGGATGTGGAGTGGAGCAATGCCTTTATTGCAGCTTGCTACCTGCAGGGAGGAGGATGCATGGCCGGCAGCACTGGGCAACTGCTGCTCATTTTCTACATGAGGAGCAGTAGCATTACGGAGTCTCTGACTTGAACTGGGTGTTTTTTTCTGATGTAAGGCTGGTCTGGTAGGACTCAGCCACCAACTGAATCAACCCCCTGCCAGGTTCCTTGGCTCAGTGCTGGCAAACACACCCCGTGCTCTTGGCACACGTAAATGTTCCCCTGCCACTCAGCAGAATCAGCTTCAGTTCCTCCCCTACAGAAGGCTTCCTTGGAGACCCTGAGAAAGTCACATAAGGACAGAGTTTAAACGCATTTAAGTTTCTACAATTTTAATGCTTTTTATATGATACCAACTGCACTTGTACGGATCAATGCATTAAGAAAGATAGTGCTTACACCAGCAGTGCAAGGAAGGGCAAAATATGTGACCAAGACAAATGAATGCAAGTTGTGAGGTGTTCAAATAATACACAACACAGGCCATAGGAACCACAGCAGGTTCTGCTCTGTAATTCAGACCCTTGCTATAGAGCAGCTACAGCATTTTCATTAAAAAAAAATCTCTTAAGTATGTAAACATCCTTATCTACTTACGATTGGTTTGTACCTTCTGTTTGGGGTTCCTTCTCCTCCACCGCAATAACCTGAGCCTCACACATAATACCTTCCAGGCAAGAAATGCCATATGCTGTGGGTTATGTGTAAATGCAGGAATGCATATTGGCAGGGCAGTGTGTATGTGCTAAATGATTAGCTAGCTTATGCAATTGCCAAGTTTTTCTCTCATTGCCCACACTCTGGGAAGCATTTGGATAGATTTTCTCTTTGCTGATGCCAGTTTATAAGGACTTAATTATTCTTAAGACAATTTCAAATTTGCCTGAAATGGGGAGAGATAGCTCTAAACCACAACACTCTAGGCCTAAATCATCTAACAAGGGGCACTACATAGCACCCGTCAGTATGTCTGATATACAAATGCACTGTGTTACATTTTGAGAGCTATGCAGACCAAAAAGGAGCAAAGGAAAGCCATCTGCACATCCTAATCCATATAAGTCCATGGAAGTGCTAGCTTCTGGCTATCAAAATGTCTCAAGAAAATTTGTCTCTTCAACATGAAATGTCACAGCACAGACAGAATACCTGCAAGAATAAACCCTGTGTTTGCACAGAAACCCAAAACATTACTGAGATGAACTGAGCCCTTTTTTTCAGTCTTAATGTCACAGGTGCTTCTAAACAGCTTAAATGTTAATTTAGGGAGAAGATGTATATACATTGGGACTGTACAGACTCTCCTCTCTCAGATTACATGGAGTGCACAACAATGAGGTGGGAGAAGAGGGACAGAAGAGGATAAAGAAAAACTGCTTAGTCCTTCCATGGTCCATTCAATATTTTCTGGAAGTTATTGAGAACCTGAACCTAGCCTTGGCCCTGACAGCAAATAGAAGGCATCAAGGGAGAATACATGTAAAAAGGAGAATTACTGAGTAGTACACAAGTAGCAGGTACTCAGAAAGCATATGGAGTACAAGGATGTTCTTCTGCCATTAAGGAAATCACAGGTTTGAAAGAAGCCTAAGGAGGACACTATAATTTTGAGTTGGCATAGGCAATCTCTCACTTAAAAGGAGGATTGCTTCAGCTCTCACAGGAGCACAGAGCTTGGCATTGAATGAATTCTTCCATTCTCCTCTACTCTCTTGGGAGCTGGGATGTCCTCTCTTGGTGGGCAAACCCCTGAAACTTCCTCAGTGCTCACCTGGATCCTTGAGCTTATACTGGCCTCCTGCATGGTGACACCATCCATTTAATTCAGCTGTAGCACAAAAGGCTCCCACTGGAGCCACGCCCACTCAGCACACTGCAGGAGGCAGACAGGAGCTTCCCCAGCCCAGCTTCCATTCCAGGCTGACAACAAAAATCCAACTGCTCGGACACAGCTGCAGCAGCAGGGCCCCTTTTACTGAACTTGCCTCCGATACGCCAAGCCCTGCTGAGCCTGTGGAAATCAGGTTTACAATAGCAGCTGCAGCCATTAGCTGCCTCTTTTGTGATTGCCAGCATTATGATGCTGTTTGCGAACTCCGCTTTAAATAACCAGACTATAGGCTGGGAGAGATGAGACAGCAAAAAAGCACATACACACACTGACACACAAAGTGTGACAAACCCCAATGGCAAGGTTGTGCTAATAGCTTATTTTTTAATGACATAAAATCACTGCTAAAATAATACAGGCAGCCTAAACCTCTAGCAGCCCTTTGACAGAGACAGCAGACACGCGCAAAAAAAGCCCCTTTCACAGCGTTCCACAGGGCAGTTAAACACACACAGGACACAAAACAAACTCGAAGAAAACAAGTACCTTTCTGCCAGAAAAAATATGCCCCTTTTGCTCATGTATGATGCACGGGAAAGGGGTAAAGCACTCTTCTCACTGAAGAGGAAAAAGGCTGAAGTGGGCTTTGGAAAAGTTTTGCTTTAAATTGGAATTCTAAAAGCAGCTCTTGGAAGAAGCTGTTCTTTATGTCCGCCCCTCTCCCTCACAGGAGAGCCTACTACTTTCAGCCCACGTCTTGACCAGGACACCAGGAAGCACAGCAGCAAAAATAAAACTGAATACATGTATCTAAAAGTCTTGTTCCACATTTGAAAGCTGAACAGACCGTGGCCATGTAATCACATGTTAACTGATATGATTGCACTTGTGTGATTTTCTAATGTGGGCACAGATTTAGCACTCCAAAGGCACGTAGCAGACCTCTGTGCATATAGAAGCAGAGTCGGTGTGGAGGATGCAAAGCCCACTGAGGCAGTTAATGTCCAGCATGGACATAAATTGTGCTTATACGGCCCCAACTGCATGCAGAGATGGGGCAGGTGTGGGAACAGTTTGGTTATGTCTGCATGAGAACGCACCTGAGAACACGTGGAGCATATGCTACGCCGCTCTGTGTGGAGCCAGATCAGGCTCCGAGCTGGTCCTGGCTGTTTCTATTCAGCTGTGCATACAACACTCTCCAGCATGCCCAGGGTGCATTACCACATGTGCAGCCCCATCTCTGCATAACTATCCTGTTCTAGGACAAAAGCTGCCTCCAGGCCTTAGTGCTTGTAAACCTCTCCAGATGGGAGCACACTGAATAGTACAAAGACACCAAAGCTGGTTTGCAGGAGTCCCTCTTCACTCAGAAACAAGACTATAAAAGATTCCATGATCCAGGATGTTCTTGCTCCCTGTTGCTGCATACAGTGACACCCATGCAGGAGACATGAAGGTGCCATTAATCTGTACATATCCATGCTAACAGCACAGCTGTTGAAGAGACACGAGCACTGCTGTCAGAGGAGCTGAGTTAATTTACATCATCCAAGGCTAATTATCCAAGGGAATACACTAGAGCGGGGTGGCAAGGATGACTGCAGTCACAACCAATCTGTTCCCACTGAGCCAAAGTACAATTTCTGATTTGGCAGGGCCAATAAACAACTGACCCACTTGCACCCCTGTTTACAAGAGTTTGGCTCTGTAAGCAAGGGAGAGAGACAGATCAGCACACACCACACTTCACTTTATGGCTGCTAATTGTCTTGGACAACTATTTATTTATATAAATAATTTACTTGTGTATCCCACCAAGAAGACACCTGAGCCCTACATCATTTGATAATGCTGACTTTAATGATCCACATCCAGCACATGGGTACCACCATTCCCATCCTGCTCCCCCAGCCCCCCAGTAAGGCCCTTGTCCATCTGTGCATGAGGACAGATTAAATGATCAAGGACTAACAATGGCAACCTATCAGTCTGAAAACAGTTCCTGTGGGATCTGACAGGCTTCCTCAGGGCAAGCACTCTGCAGATGAGGCCTCACTACAGAGACCTACAGTTCTTGGCTCCTAATGCAGGCGGCTGAATTATTCGTAGTTAAACAGTTGGTCCAGTCAACTTAGACTCTTCTTCCAATCCTTGAAAAGTAAAATGTCTAGGACTACATTTGTGAATGAGTCTATCATTCAGCTGGTTTCAGTGGGGAGCAAATCTGTTTTGATTCATGAAGCTATTGGGATGTTTTACTGAGACTTTAGAGCTCAGCTCTGAAAACTTAACCACAGTTATGTATCTTCTGTAAGGGATGAACCTAAGCCTCAGTAAAAACCTCAACTTTGAAAGCTTCCAAAACTTCCGAATTAGGCTGAAATCGAACCTTGTAAAAGGTGTGTATTTAGACCAGGTTCTTTTTAATGTATCACAAGAAACAGATGTTTTTGACGGATGCGTTTGTATCTCCTCTTAGTACTAGGACAGGCACTGTGAGCTTTGAATACAAATGTAGAGATTTTATTTCCATCAGGAATATGACTGCTGCTTCATACTCATTGCCTAACAAGTAATTTTAAAAAAAAACTATGAAATCTGAAATACTTAAAGTTTGTCAAAATGTAGTGAGACTCCATCTGAAAAGCATATGTTTGTTGCCACTGCATGTCCCAAAAATTCTGTGTCACACAGCCCAGTACTCCAGGAACGGCACTTTAATTTTCATAACACATTACTATCTCTCAGTGGGACATTTGTGCCACACTATACTTTATTATCTCAGACTCTAAATACTACAGCATTCTTTAAGGGCCTGTTTCTTCAACTATTCCTGTTGGTACCCTTTCCTCATGCATTTTGTCCCATTAAGGCCTGTGAGTTTAATTTTATGGATAAAAGTTTGCAAGATGAAGCTAGATTACTACAGCAATGACTACTCTTATATGGAGAGCTCAGAGTATTTACAAAATAGTCCAAGCTGAACATAATGACTGTCAAATGTTTATTACTGCTGGAACAGAAGAGTGCACTGCTATTGCTAATTCTCCCTTTTCTCCAGCTAAACAATTTTAGACTCCAGGACAGAGAGTCAAGAAATATTTACCAGCACAACATGCGTGCACTGTGTATACAACAGAGCTGCAAACACACCACATGCAAAGATACTAAATGTCAACATTTCAGCCTCAAGCAGGTGCTTGTCTTCAAAACCAAATATATTGGTAACCTTTCTGCCAGATGTATTTGGCAGAAAGCTCTGTGTTCAAATATAGGTTCCTCTGGAGCCTCAAGAATGGCTCCTCTAAATATTAACTAACATCAGGAATGTAGAAAAATGTAAACAGCTTCCTTAACCACTTTGGGCAGCTACTGCTTTCCTTTTGGAAGTACTAAGTGTGGATATAAAAAAAAAGTAAAAACTGTGAAAGCAGAGGAAAGAAGTACTACCTGGCGGTAGAAAACTAAAAAACCCCAGTATCTTCATTTTTATGTGTCAATACCAATGAAAACCAAATACCTGCTTTTCAAGTATTCCTGACTGTATTCCCTAGCTTTGATTTCCTCATGAGTCTTTGGTCACTTGACAAGGGCAAACACCTTTTTATTTGCTAGTGTTGCCCCTTCCCTGTATCCTGGATTTGCTAACCACCTCACAGTTTGTTGGCAAACACGAGGAATATTCTGTCAAGCCAGCTCTATGCCCACTATCTCAGAAAAGGTCTTGTCCTGCATTTCTGGAATATTTTATTACTCCATGACATTTTTGCTATATCATTCAGAAGCTATGAATCAGTCCTCTCTGTAGTAGGTGAGAGGATATGTCGTCTTTTAAATTCTTTCATTTCTTCCTACCTTGCTACTCTCATGAATGCTGCCTTCACATGTCCTTCAGTAAACTTTTCTAAATATGCTTCTGGACACCTTATAATCTTTAACAGCAGTAGAGCCAGGTTTAAATTCTCCTGACCAAAACTTCTTGTAGAACTGATAAAGAAGAAACCTGATTCAGATTCATATCAAACATCAGATGTGTTGTGATTGATGGGGAGGTTCATTAGCATTCACAATCCTGGTGTACAAGTAACACCACAGTTAATAATGAGTGCTATGTGTGGCTTACCCTTGATGCTTTACAAGACAAAATTGAGATAACCTGATGCAACATCTTCACTCACAATGCTCTCTGTGCAATTACGTTGCCTCTGATATCACACAACAAAATTAATATTACTCAGAGTTTATTCACTCATATGTCTGAAATGTATGGGAGATGCCATTTCAGCTAAAAATCACTCATAAGCTTTCTTCCCTCTGCTTCGCCAACAGGTGGTAGAAGACAGCTCCTTATGGGGGGCATCAAGACCACAGGCATACACGTGGGCATGACTGGAAAACCCAGTACCTATTTAGCAGAGAGAATGTGAAATAGCAATGCAGCTTTCTCCTTGGAGTGTGTACCAATAGACACTGCTTCAGACTCTCCCTGGGGGTATCTGACTTCACTGTATGTGAGACAAGGCATCAATACCCAATTTACAACAAGGAGGTAGACACTTGGAAACTTTACTGGTGGAGCAAGAAGTCCTCTACTTCACCAGTGCATGACCTAGTGGAGTTGGCAATACCTGCAGGAGAAAATTTAGGAAACATATTTGAAAAGCAGATCCTTAACCTAGAGACACATTCATAGAGTGAAGAGTTCAGATTTCAGTGCTTAAACTGACTGTCCCAAAGACATTACAGTCGGAGATCCCTCTAGATTGGAATAAAATGGGGCCTTTTCAACTAATGTCAGATAGGGTTGTACAGCTGCATGTGCTAGATATATTCTTCTGCCCTGAACCCTCTATAGGGTTTAGAACAAGAATAAGACTTTTTCCAAGACTGATAATTCTATCAACTCATTCTATAAGCTAAAAGGCCCTGAGAGCCCTGGGCAGCTGAAGTAATAATATGTTATATTGAGCATTAATATCCTAAGAAAATAAAAAATTTAAGAAATGTGGCTACCTTTTTGTTTCCAGTTTTCAACAAAAAACAATAGGCTATTTCTCACTTGGCAGCCATCAGTTATAACTCCTTAGTCATAGAGGAAAAGCCAGTCCATCAAATTCTTTGATGATTTGGGCAGACCTCCATATATTTTTCTTCACTTAAATATTTTGACAGATGATCAGGTTCATTTCAATTTATAGCTTCTTCCTCCTCTCCCAACAAGGCTTTAAAACTGGTATTAAGGCTAAAATGCATGATAATTCACAAATCCCACTTCTCACTGTTTGGCAAATAACTCCTATGTGACTGCTTTTGCTTTTATAGAGATCATCTTTCACTGCCTTTGCATCCAATGAGGATCTGTAGTTCCCCCAACCATATATCTACATGCTACAGCTGCTATTAGTTTGAGATCCCTCCAATAGATAATATACTAGTCTCCACTTTTTCCTACAAGTGCCCAGTGACCCCGCATGTGTTTTATTTGTGGTTTTAATAAAAAGGTTTTCCCATAATAAGGGATATTCAGAAGATGCTACAGATAAGGAAACTAAAAATATACAGCCAAAATAATGGGAATGTATTTCACCAGGACCTTGAAATACACAAGGAAAAAAAAAAGCTGTAGCTTGGTGGCGCCTCCATTACCACCCACTAGTGTGGAACTTCTGGAGGGTGCAGAGCACTGTGCTCTAGGACACAAGGAAAGAGAAGGCTGGTGTGCCAAGCTCAGGTGACCAGCAGCTACCCAGGGTATCAGGAAATCTCTCTTCCATCTGCCATGAACTTTCATTCCAGCCCCAAAGCCACTCATGTTTTAGCACACACCTTTTTTTTTTTTTTTTTTTTTTTTTTTTTTTTTTTTTTTTTACAATGAAAAAAAGTTTTTAGTAC
>VYZT01000292.1:31212-64700 GCA_013400735.1 Pomatostomus ruficeps
TTTGTAAAGCAGGTAAAACAGTTTTGAAATGCTTTGGGTAGAAAATGCTAGATAGGTCGTGTCCAGAGGCCATACAACTAATCTGACTTCCCTCTCAGGTCATGCTCTTTGGTGTGCAAAGTCACTGGTCTACACAAACACTGTAGGCCTGCACGTACATTGAGGCAGCAGTTATCAGCCACTTGCAGGAAAAGGTGGTTTTGCTCTGTGTATTCTGCAAACACAGCAGTGATCAGATCTACACAGACAGTTTGAGAAAAGGTCAGGGCTCAAACCTCCTCTAAGAGTTTCCACTGTTTTCAGAGGTTCTCATAAATTTATCCTGATTTGTTGGGTGAAACATTACATAAACCAGAAGAATCTCAGGGTCACGTTTTTGTGAATTCAGAAAGAAAATGTACTTTTATTTCCAGGATAGAGGACACAGTCATCTGTCCCATTAATTATTCCCCTTCTGAATTCACTTAGAATCAAGTTTTTTCACTCCCCAAATCCACTTTCTTCATTCTTATCCATTCTTCCCTCAAGAACAACCATCCACAGGAGCAGCATAATGGATTCCTGGTTTGCATGAGAGATGCAATCTCATTTCTGCCTATGATGGTACTAATGAAGCTCACCAGAGTGATTGATTTATCTTCTTCTTGATATATTTGCTCATGTCAACTTCTGGAAAGATTGTGTCAGTCAGGTTAATGTTAACACTGGAGTATCAACTCTTCAAACTTTAACTAGATCAGATATAATATAGGCATGACATGGGTATGATTTTCATCTACCTGACTCAAGGAAAGTGAAATTCAGGTGTAGGAGGCTTTCTTTCTTCCCCTGTATTTGTATCTCTGTTCAGTCATTCTCACATACTTTCAGACAACTTGGGGTTATGCTGTGACAACTGAGAATGCATATGTTTCTCAGATCCTCTTTAAATTGCCAATGAGAAATTTTTTTGTCCCAGCACACTCCTTGATCTCAGAATGAAATAACACTAGAGTGGTTAAAGCATGAAGAGTGACATAAATGATTTACAATGCTTCTCAGGCATACCCAATGGAAGAGCTGCTATTTCCTTTAAGAGTGAATATACTTCCCACTTTAAAGTGGCAGGAGTTGTAGTACTAAGAGAAAAAATATTTTAAAAAATACTAAAAAATATATATACCTCTGCTTTCCCCAGGCATAAACATCCTCTGTCTCTTTATATGTATTTCAAACATATGGCTTTAGCTTGCTAGACTCACAACATTGATATAGTTGGAGGTGATGTATAGAGGAGAGAGGAAGAACAGCAGAGGCAAAATTCTCAAACACCTTCTGGGCTTGATTTAAAGAAGGTGGCAATCATAGGGAGCATCAGCTAGGACAAGCTGCTTCTTCAGCTAGCCACAGATATAAGGGTCGGTAAGATGATGAGGCAGGATGAACGCTTCAAGACAAAGGCTCGTGGAAAATTGAACATTTATGTGGGTGCAAGACAGCGATTGGGGAAAAAACACGCCCACAAATAAATCTACACCTTTCTACACATCCCATCTCCATCAGCACCTCTTATCTCCCTTCTCACACAAATCAGGCTGGGGACTGGGGACTGCAGATGTTTGGTTACCCTTCAGGGAGCAACACTGAAAGACAAATCTTCTCTTCCCCACTACTTCCATTTTGTTGTTACCTGCTGCTGGAAATCACCTCCCCGAAGCTACAAAGTGTGTGTCACAAACACACATTGTTCTGCTGGGAGAGCTGCTCAACAGGGACTTCTCCTAATCCACCTCAGGAAAAAACAGCAAGTTAGCTTAAAATATTAACTGGGTGGTTCACCAAACTTGGCTAATGTTCTCTTATTGTTCTGTTTAGGGAGTGCTTGCACTAATCACTAGGCTGGAGACAGTAATTTCTCATTTTGTGGGTAATGATGAGAAGCCTGAAGCAAATACCCAGCCAGCTGGGATGGACCGAAAGGGGGCATGTTTTTATTTTTGTTTTAATGCAGAAATAAGGTCTAACATCTTTGAGATATGTTTAACAGACCATGGTCAGCTACTCAACAGATTCTAATATAAAAACTTTAAACCACATCTGGGATGAATACAAAAATGCTGTCTAAAAATCATTGACTAAAATGCATTAATTAACATACTATTTTCCTTATCCTGACAGAGGCCAAGATTGTCTTCTGTACCAAATCCCAGGGTCCCACACAGCCTCCCCAGCTGAATCTTGCATGAGCATCTGCCACCATTCCTCACACTACTTTGGCTAAACATGTAATGCATTAATCCCATTAAATGTACAGCTTAACTCAGTCTTATTGTGGCACCTTCACCCTCACAAAGTTTGTCCCTTCTGGGAGATGTCAGTGAAGACAAAATTTTGGAATGGATTTGTCAGTTTGAGTTAGAAAGAAAACAAAGATCTCAAATTCAGAAAGATGCTAGAAGAATCTTGCAAACCACATTTGATAGACACATTTCATTGATCATGAAGGAATAACACAGAAATCTCTTTACCAAAAGTAGCACATTACAAGACAAGAAGAGAGGACTATAAAGATAGTCTTGGACCACCTTGACACTGTCCGTACCACAAAAAGCAGTGAAAAATCCATATGTATCTGCAATTACTGAAAAATCCAACAGGAACAAACTTAGTGAAACTAGAATTTTAACCACAGTAACATATTTTGAAACTGTCTCCCCCATCACCTTCATTGACACGAACAGTCAAACTACATGTATGTCTCAAAAGAAGTCAGCAGCATATCACCACCTTCGGGGTCACCAGCACCATGCCCAACAGTATGTAAAATAAACATTCTTTCTATATTAAGACAGAACTAGTGTTGGTTTAGCAGTTGGTGAAGGCTGCTAAAACAAGACTTTTGATTATGCTGCCCTAGAGAGCCCAGGAGGTTTTGCGGGATGTAGGGGCTGATTCTATTTCAGTTTCCTGCAGAACAAGACACCACAACTGCACTGTCATTATGCAGGGTAGGGTCCCAGCTCTAAATAACACTTTGAGCTAAATCATGATTTTTTTTTTTCTTTTAATCTGTCTCATCTTGTATAGGCAATTTCAAGGAAAGAAAAACCTGGTTTAAAAATGATTTTTCTATTTTGGAAATTGTGAGGTCAAAGCACTTCTTCAAATGTGTAAAAGAGGGATTACATCTTCCCTGCTCAGGAACTGTGGCCACTGAAACATGCACTATAAAAGTCCAAATATCTACAGTACTGAGAAATGGAACAGAATTTTCACATTTGAGTTTCAGCTAAGCTCTCAACTGAAAACCAAAATATTTGTTGACAAAATAGAAAAGTAAAACTTTTAAGAGAAATGTGTAACTATTTATAAGGTTGGTTTGGTTTTTTTTACAAAAGGGAAAAAATATTTTCTTTACTATGCGGTACTTTAAAATGCAGTCAGCACAATACATATAGGATAAAAATCCACTCTTTGTGTCCAGGATTTTGGTGAGGGTTTGTCAGTCTCACTGAAATGTTAGCTGAAGTCTCTTTGTCAGTTAATTATTTCCAGGTAACTGTTTCCAGGTCTAAGATATCCCAAATGTCACACCAGAGCTGACAATTCTCATTAGAAGATTATTAATAAAGGACCAAAGGGCACAAATAGGAGGTGGAATCAGCATAGGTTAGCACTTCAGATGACTCAGGGAACACTTGACTTTGAGACTAATTCCCTATCTGTGTCACAGGGATCCTCAGTTTCTCACCTCCTAAGCACAAGTCTCTGGTTTGTTCCTGGCGTTAGGGAAGTGGCAGCTGCTGGTGACACAGATGCGTGCCCCAAAGTGTTCTGCTGACCAGCCCCCAGAGCAGCTGGCAGGGCAAGGAGCTATGGGTCTGTCACTTCTTGTAGGCAGCTCCCAACACCTCCGCTGTTGGCCTTGCCTTAGAGCAGCACTGCAGCCCAGACATACTTCTAGCGTGTCTGGGCGCCCACAGCCCTGGGCTACGCCCTCGGGTGTGTACGGATGGATACCGAGAGTCCGAGGAGGCGATAACACTCGGAGGGCTTTGCAGGGCAGGAACCTGACCGGGGCAGGGCTGCTGTGGTTGCTGACAGCCAGCCCACACCATGTCCTGCGTGGGCAGAGCTCCAGGTGCTGCGGAGAGAGGTAATGGAGTCAAGGGAGCGATGCCCTCAGCTTACTGCCGACACGAGTGAGGGCTGCCCAAACCTGTCTCTTCATTCAAAAGTTATTTTCACAACTCTTTATGAAGATAGGGCAACTTTAAAAAGATTTTTAAAAAAATAAAGTAGACAGATGGTGAGACCTGAGCAAACCAGGGATCAGTTTCAAGTAACGCTAGTATCCATTGGTGCTTTCGGTGGGAAATTCACTATTAATCACTATGCCTGGTCTGAACAATTGTAGGCTAGACTGGCTATTTTAATTACCTTATTGATTATTTCCTCAAGCTGTCATTCTGAAATCTCAAAACAAAACATGACAAATTGGAGAAAAAAAATGCAGTTTGTTCTTTGCAAACATAGCTTACAGGAAATGACTCCCTGAATATCCCAGCTCTAATGAGCACAGCTAGGTGCACATCTGTGTGTCTATTCACATGTTTTCATTCATCTGCAATCTCCTACAAACATACTAAACATTTTGGTACCAAAATACTAATTTCAATGAAGAACTGCTACTGTGGATTTATGAAACTTCTAGAATAACATACAAGCAGACTTGATAAAGCAGTCCCTGACCCAGCAAAGCACTCCAACACATGCTTTATGTTAAGTCTGTGAATATTGTTACTGAAAGCAAATGAGACCACTTGGTGTTGGAAGTGTTTTGCTGGATTAAAGCCTAAAGAAAGAGGGGAACTGCACAAAAGACTTCTTATGACAAGTAAGAGGGAGAATTCTCACCAGTACTGTCAGAAACAAAAATGATTGGACACCTTCTCCACTGGTTACTAGGATATTTAACTTCCATTTACCCATGCCACATAAACTGCAAATTCCCAGGAGTAAAAAAAAAAAAAAAAAATTCTTAAAAACTTACACAGTTAAGGGGAAAATTGGGAAGCTGGACAAAAACCTTATTTTTGCAATACATCACTACAATTTTAGATGCCTGGAAAACTATGTTCATAAAGGAAATATCCTCACCAGTTATAGGAAGCATTAAAAATAGTGAAGGGCTTACAAAAAAAAAAAAAATAAGGGGGATAAAGACCTGGTTTTTCTAAAGCAAACAATCTTGTATATTACCTTGGTACTGTATAGGCATCTTGGGAAAAATAAAAATTTGTCCAAAGTCATACAGAGGTAGGTTACTGAGCAGCTAAGCCAGGGAGAGGAGGTCACAGGGATGTAGCAAAAGAGTGTGATTTTCGTGCACCTCAGAGCAGTGACAGGGTTCTGGTCCCCTAAAATGCAATCCCCCATCTCTTTTCTTCAAAGATGAGCAGACCTGCACTGTCCCTCCCACCCCGAGACAGAGGTGGATATCAGCAGTCAAGCAAAACAACAGATCAACATGGCTATTCAAAAATGAAGAGCAGAGAGTGGAAAAAGATCAATCTTCATATACATCAGCTTCACTGTTACTCTGCCACCTTGGTCACCATGTGTGAATTGAGAGCATGACTGAAACATCGATTACACCCAAAGAAATTATTCTGCAAACAGTGGCCTTATGTCAATAGTTCTTAGATTTTCTGTGCTGAATCACAAAGGTTTGGTGTGCAAACACGGTGAGGAAAGTAGCAAAGATATTTTGAACCAATTTGATGATTAACCCCCAGTAAAAAGTTGCTCATCCTAAATAGAATCTTGGCAGAAACTCTCTCCCCTTGTCCTGTCAAAGTGTTTATTCACTGGACTGCTAAAAGTTTTCAGGTTTTGTGTAACTTTGCATAGATACATTCAATATTTTATTTCTCTGCTTTGATTCCCTGAAATATAGATGTCTCCTATCATTTCACTCCCAGGTAAAAGCCCCAGGCTGTTGTCAGAGTACCTCAGACACAAAAATCTTTGACATGGATAGAAGCAGTAGACAGTGTAGTGGCAGCTCACCTTAACAGCACATTGTCTGGGAAAAAAATTCAGCCTTATCAAGAATAAAGAAAATTTCTATTTGAATTTGGAAAAACTAAAATTATATTTTCTTAACTGAAGCTAGTTTGGGAGGTTTTCCTCCTCATCTCATTTCCATAGCCTAGCAATAAGATTACTTTCATCAAGACGATTTATTCAATTTTGCATCAGAGTGTATTATTTTTTCCAGTAGGTCATTTTCAGAATATAAAGGAAATTTGGCAGTGAGTGGTTTCCAGTAGCTCGAGATGCATGTTTGGTACAACCCATATAGCTCTGACGTACATTTCACGCAGCTGAGGGGAGTACCCTGCACACAGTAATACCACCCCCCATGAGAAACCCAACCACAGAACATCTCAGCTCACGCACTTGGGAGTCTCTTAGCCCCAGATAGCAGTCTCAGAATAATCATACTGAAAATGATAACTTTCTCAGTGTCAAAGATTACTTCCCTTGAGGCTTCTCAGTTCCTTCCTCTCAGACTATTTTCCTTCCTTCATACTCATGTCTTCTTTCTCACCTACCTCTTCCCGTCCTCTTTTTTTCAACTATTTTATCTACTTTATTCTTTCTTATCTTTCTGTTCTTCTTCTCTTCCATCTAACTTAACCCTTCAGTAAAAAGAAGAGAACCTATCTCTGCCATTTGTGTGTATGTCCCCAAATAGACACTTGTCTGGGACTTGATTAAGGGATGCCTCTCTTAAAATTTATACTGACATATAAAAAGAGCAAAAACTATTGCAGCAAAGAGGTTACAAACTTACAAGGAATGATTAAATGTTTTTTGAAGGTCTTTCTCAGAATCATCATCACTTTTTTAGCAGTGAGTTAGGGCATCAGTTAATTGAAAGCATCTTCATTCCTGTGATTTTGGAAAAAACCCCAAATACCTTAATGCAATTATTCTTGGGAGTAAAAGTGATCAATTTGAGTAAGTGTGAATAAACATAATGGGTTGGGCTTTGTTTTGTAAAAAACAATTTTGTACATAAAATTGGTTCTCTAATCTCAGGACTGTTCTCTTACTGTTAATCTTTTCCATGTGTTATGTGAACTACTCTGTATTTTGAGAACTTTTTCACATCGGTTTTGCTTGAAGAAAGAAATCAGACATACTTTACTGCTTAGCTATCCTGTTGAGTCCAAACAAACAGTCCCATTAGGTGACATCACCCTTACTAACCTTTAAGTAATTCCACCTACACAGTACTCCTTCAGCAGCACTTGCACACAGTGAAATGGAACGTGAAAAAAACCAAATCAGAAAATGTTGCCAGTTGGATTGAGTCATCTGTACTTGTGAGCATCTCATGAACTGTATCGCCACTCCAAGCTGAAATGAGGCATCTTAACCTGCACAAGTGCAAAACTATGCACAAGTACTTAAATCTCTTTGTATAGGTACATCCTTGCCACAAGTGTAAAACTAGGCACAAACACTTAAATCTCTTTGTATGGATACATCCTTGCCCTCACAAAACTATCTTACATGACTGCAGCCACATTATGACTACATCATACAAAATGGAACAAGTAATGAAACAGCAGTGCTCTCCTTACACAGACAGATTATGAGAGAAGGCAGATCAGGTCACATTTTTGCAACGTGAATTATCCAGGTACCGCTCCACAGATGCAATATTGAAACTAAGGTAAATACTCCACACTGGCTCCTCACATCACAGTTGCTGCATGTTGGCATCTCCGTCTTTGTTGCCTGGGAGCTACCTGCTGGTTAATGTCAAACCACTTATGTGCACAACAAGAGGTGCATATGCTCACCAAGAAATGAGGTAGAAAGTTTATCTTTCTTTTGCCATTGCCTTAGTGGAAGGTGTCTGTAGAAGACTTTTAAGATGCCTCTCCCACTGCTGCAGTCACTGCCTGTTGGGCAAACTCTACTTTTATAGAACTTAATGAACATAGTCTTAGTTAAATGAAGTCTGAATGAGACTTCATTATTCTTTCAGCTTTGAAATACAGTACAAACATGAATGGATGTGTTCCAACATAAAAATATGAACATTTCTATTCCTGCTCTTATGATGGGTTCTTACACAAGAAAAAAACTAAAGGCAAAATCCCCAAATGTGGTAACTTTACTTACTTTAAATAAATTAACTTAATTTAAAGAAATTAAAATACAGGCAGTTTTCTTTAATTCTGTAGTGTGCTGGATTTTTTCATACAAGATGATATGTGCTAACTTTAGTGTCCTGAAAAAAAAAATAACACATATATGAGAAATCAGTAGTTTCTTCATTTGAGAATATTGGAGTGCTGAAAAAGTAACTTTCTAAAATGAGGTAGGGGGAAAGAGTTTTCAGGAGATTTTATTTCATCTTTTTTCTCTTCTGTATTTTGTTTTTTACCCAGCAGATTTTAATACTTTCATGACAGCTCTCACAGCACAGTGTCTTTTGTCATTGATAACCTGACAGGACACCATGAAGATTCTCTTGCTACATCACTGGCTGGTGAAGAACACATCAATGTTAGAAATTTGCAACTACAGTTTCACTCTTGGGCTATCTCAAGTTTTTCCCAACTCTCCAATCTTCACTTATCTAGCAACCTGTCAGTTTGCAGGACATTTATGCAGCTTTCATTTCTGCAATATCTGGGGGCCCAGATTTACAGAGACAGTTAAGCTTCAAAGATGGACCTAGGGTGTTTGTAGGTTGGATTTTTTTTTTGCAATGTTATAAATATCTAAACAAGTTTATATTTACACCTTCAGGCATTTCAGTGTGTTCCTATCCAGTCCTAAACATTTTATGGATTAGTGACTTGAATACATAGCTGTTGATCTTAAATTACTCTTAATCAGTCTAACCTCAGCTGAAACATGTCCTTCACATACCACACTCTTCCTGTCAATGACTTTGTAAGTATTTAGCCAGTATCTGTTAAGATCTGTATTTAAGGTTGGTACAAGTTTCTGCAGTTTCTGAAGCCATTCTAAGCATGGATGGCTGTTTCTTAAAATGCCTCTGAAGGTATGTTTACACTGCAACTCAAGCCAAGTTTGAAGTTGTTCTCCAGGTCAAACCTGCTCACTCTGTTGCTCATACATGAACATACACCCAGGTACAGAGTAAGGACAAGCACTCTCAGGAACTGCCTGAGGTGAAGCCTGAAAACTGCCAGCTGGGTAATGCAGGTTGACGTTTCTGTTCCTGGTGATGTGGGTAAACCATCCACATCCAGGACCAAGCAGGCTCATCGTACTCTATCCTAACCTCTTCTCAAGCCCAGTCTTAACATTCTGAGTCCAAGCTGCAGCCAGTCTGCAGAGTTGAAATAAGAGCCAGCAATGCGGAATCACACAGGCCACAGAAGTCACCACGATTAACCTCCTCTAAGTATGCTCTTAATCTCCCAACTTATTTCAAACTAAACATCTTAAAGGAAACAAAAAATCAAGGCAAAAGTCCTTCAACATTCTCATCAGAGTTTTAAAGTTATACAGAACAAAATTCAGACAGAATAGATCATACTTAGACAGGAGAAGTTCCACACAGAAAATTACCTTGCTAAAACTAAATCCATGGCATGTTCTCCTTTTAGACAAGCTGGCTTAACTCCTCTGTGCACACACACACACTGAAAAGAGAGCAGAACTTGCCCCTTCCCCTGTTTTAAAACAGGCCATTTAAATTTGATTTGTAAATGGCCTTTGCATCAGTCCTCCTTGTTAGCTGTTGGGAACAAAGATAAAATACAAGGAGAGGGTGGTCAGTGTCCTCCAGGAATACCTGTTTCCACTTACTCTTCTCAGACATGTGCATGTGCAGCAGCAGTACTGGACATTCCAGGTACTGCCAGCTGTGTGAGATGTACCAAGCAGCTCAGGGAAGAGCTCGTAGAGAAGACACATGAGAACGAGTATATTAACCCCCTCTCACTCATCCTAGCATGAAATTCAATAAATAGAGCTTGAGGTACAGTGCTGTAAACTTAACATCTTTAAAGGCAGGGGGAAAAATCCAAGAATGTTTACGGAGAACAAGCAAAATCAGGCATGTGCCCACTCTGTGGGGGTAGCCAGATGCCAAATGGTGATTACTGCAGACTCTTTCATCTAAATACACTGCAGGAAAGGAAAAGATTAAAACAATTTTACTTCATTTCTCTTATTTCAAAAACATATGTGCAAGTGGCATGGGATAAAGTGCAAAATATTAATAAAGTCCCCACTCAGACTGTTCACAGGATGTTAAAAACCCCACAAAATACAACAAACCACCAAAAAAACCCCACCCCAGTCTCTTCACCTGCCCCTTTGATGAATATTTTTGGCACTATTTTCCAGGCAAGGATCAATTCCTTGACAATTCCTAAGACATTTATTTAGGGGTTGAAGACTTCAAATTGAGCCCTGCCTGGTGGGTGCCACCTCACCCCACCCCTTTGAAAAAAGACAAACAGGAAGACAGGGCAAAGAAATGAACTGTCTTATTCTGATTTTAGCCTCCAGTCTCTCTCTCATCTAGCATGTTTTTTTAGTCTCATAGGTTTCCTCTTACAAATTTTCTCCTTATTACAGTGCTTCAGATCAGAGCTGTCTACCACAGTTGGGTTTTAAACACCATCATCCAGGCAAGGTTAAGCATGTTTTAGGAAGACACTCATTTTAAACACGATGGGTTAATTAGGAGGCTGTTTACAGTGTTATTCATTCATTTCAAGAACATCTAGTACAGAGCGTTTTCTCCTGGAGGTAGAAAGTCTGCAAGAGAAAATCCAGATAATGCAGCACTTTCTGGCTGTTGAGAAAGGCTTAAGGCCAAGTACTGCTCTATTGCTTCCATACAGCTACTGTTTTCAATAGGAACAAACACACAAACATCAACAGAATTTAACTCTTCACTCTTCTGTTGACAGATTCTCTCCAGACTTGTGTGACTGATGCTAGCCAGACAGAGTCCTAGAGGTAATGTTCCTGCTGCTAAATTTATTTGTTTTAACTTTTAAACAGCTGTGTTAACAGAATCCACAAAATTGCTGATGTAGAAACAAGTTCTTTCTGAAACTCATCAAAAAATGCTAATCTATTAGTCAGCATGAATCATTGCTACAGCAGGATTTCCCAAAAAGCTTTATAAGAATGGGGAAAAAGAAAGTACACCTCTCCAAAGTTCATTGGATTTTAAGCAGGAAAATGAAGTAAGTAGCACCAGATTTTATAAGTGTACAAAAGATAAAAACATGTCTAGGTCCTTGTCTCTTGGGCAGATAATCACATTATCACAACTTGACAAGCACAGTAACAATTTTGTACTAGACTTCTATACAGCTGTTCATCTGGTTCTTAAATTACCTTTAACTTTGCAGCAGACTGAACTTCAGAGAGGTTAAAAAGACTAAGTATGGACATTGCTAGACTGGAAACATCCCTAGGTACTAGAACAAAGGCAAAAGATGCTAGAAGGGATGGTAACTGGGAATAGAACACACTGTTACACACTACATCACAGTGTTGTATGACCTGCACAGATTGAAAACCACTGTTGGACAAAATAGAGAGTGGGTACCCATGGTGTTCTTTGGATTAATATTTCTGTTACCTCTTTTCCTATGACTTAAGTACCCTGATAATTTGATTACCTCGGAAAGATGAGTTGTCTGCATATACCCAAAAAACTTTAAAAAATCAGAAAGGAAAGTTTAAAAACTTGCAAATTCTGTCATAGGAACTGCTCGCTGGAGAGAAATCCATGTGGCACAGACCTAGCCCTGGAATTTAAGACTGGTTCATTCACTGACCCACGGATTAAGATGGATAAAAGCTGCCAACTTTACTGTCTGATCATTGAAAGGAGATGGAAAGTAAATACAACTGGAAATCATTATGCCTTTGGATTTTATTTTTACCTTATTTTTGTTTGCTGAGTGTATTTGGCATAAATGTTACCATTTAGAAATGGAACAAGTCTTAAAAACATTCTAATACATCCTTCTACAGTTTCCTAAGTGACCCCTGTGAAGCATTCACTGGCACACTGGCCTGTCTGTCTATGTTCCATGGAGTTTCCACTATTTTTTTGAAAAACATCCTACATCTAATACATAAATTATATAATCTGGAACAGGCTGGGTTGCAACCTGTCTGCCCTTCTTATTTAGCCTGTTTTCTTTTTCCTGCCTATTCTTCCCAGGAGAAGAGACTGAGATGCTAGAAATTCCTAGTATGTAAAAGGTTGGGACTCACTGATCACCTAGATCTTCATAATACTGGCTGCTATTCAGACAAAATTCTTCCTCCCTCCAGGTTTGTCTCATTTCACATGCCCACACTGATACCTCTCATTTGTCTTCATCTGGCACTTGAGCCAGCTGCTGCTTAGCCTAGTTAGGTGCATTACACATTTTCATCTTGCCTTGTAAGCAATCATGTCAGCCCCTCTAATCATCTGTGTTGCTGTGTGCTGAATTTCCTCCGATGTGCCTGTATCTGAGCATCAGGAGCTTCCAGAAACAGCATCTGAAACTGCATCGTAATCTTGTGTGGGTTTTTGAATGGCACTTGGGCAAAGTATGGAACAGGGGAAGATGCAATTTAAATTTCAAGCAGCCAATTACCTCAGCAGCTGCATTCAAGGTGCTTCCAATTCCACTCCACAACGTGCATCTGAACCCAAACTACCCTTTGAGAGAGGAGCTGCGGGTGGAATTGATTAATGCAGCAGAGCACCTTAGGCTCAGGGAGTATCAGGGGCAAGAGCTCCTGTTAAAGTTCAATAAAGGAATATCTGTAAGCTCTAACACACCAACAGATCTCAGCTGTTGCAGTACCATCAGCCTTTGAGCTGGGCTTCTAAATAAACCAGAATTTAATCCAGATTTGAGGCTTTCCAACATCTTTATTGTGTCTATTGTAATAGACACAATCCAGAAATAGGCTGCCTTCTACTCTTTAAGTGATGCTTCCAGTAAGTCTTAGGTAGAAGGCCGTGGGGGGATGTCTCCAATTCCAGCAAGGCAGTGTGGTCACAGTAAAAGCATGGCTCATGCTTTAAAGTCCACAGCTCAGAGAAAATGACTGAATTTCCTCCCAGCAAACCCTCTTTTTTAGATTTCATTTGAAGACAAATAATTTTTCAGTTAATGACAGTGAAATTATGTCACTGAATTACTGAGAATAAAAGACCATCTTAGCTGGTGTATGAAGGAAATCACTTACATACACTGAGATTATTTTCCCTGTCACAAGACTAAAAATAATTTTTTTACAACCTGCTTAAATTGAACACAAAAGAAAAGGAATCTTGTATTTCTGAGCATTTACATGCAGTCTTCAGGAAATTCTCAGCTCAAATAATGTCACTGCAACTCAGAGATGACAACAAAAAAGAATTGGTATGTAAATCATGTTGGTTTATGGTAATAGCAGCTTTCTTGCCAAAAGGTGACTCTTACTTTTCTGTTCCATTCCACTTGTGAATGTGTTCACTTCTCCCAACAAGAAAACACTAAACCAACATGGCTGCCAGAGTGTTCCCTGTGAGGAACCACACCCCACATCCTTGGTGACTTCCAGCTGGCTTATGCTAGTGTAAATATGGGACAACAGTGCCAAACCAGGTCTCACAGCCAGCTCCTCAGCAAATATAAACTAACACTTCAACCAGCTGCTGTGACTGAGAATAGGTCTCTGTCAGTAAATCACTTTCTATTATGCCTTACAGAGCTCTGCCACAGAACCCCACTAAGCCCTGGTTAATATGGGACTTTATTTTCCCTACCTGTGGAAAAAACTAATCAACATGAAACACAGTAAGCATATGAACAGATGTTAGCCACTCAGTGCTTATTATTCAGCGGCATGACGAGGAAGACCAGGTTATTCAGCTCTGGCTGGAATTGCTAGATAAGCTAGACTGAAACTAATCTGACAATACTATTACTAATATCATGTTGTGTTAATTGGTTACATGAGCATATGAATTTCACAGTCAACACCAATTCTGGTCTATTTTGAGTTAGCCTTATCCCAGATCTACTTTGTTCCAAACAATTCAGATATGACAGCATTTTTTCATAGGACTGTAATGCCATTTATTGCACTTTTCTTGCAAAAGAGAAAAGGCACGTGACCTTCGTGCAGGAGCTGCTAAACTGTGACAGTAGTTATGGGACACTGCCCAGTGGAAACATTCCCTATGAGTGGAAAGATAGCAGAGGAAAGGTGACCCACCTCACCAATTCTTTCACAGAACTATGATGTCACCAGCATACACCTGAAAACTCTCTTCTGCCCTGTCAGCCACAGGGGTTTATTGATTAATTTTCACCCCTGCTGCCAAGATTTCCCTCTATTTTCCTTCACTTCATCCTGCTGCTGAAAAATATCTAAGATCTCTGTCTTTAACCAGAGATCCATGTGAGCAGTTTTCTCCCAATGTTTTCTCCTCTCCTTTTCTCCTGAGTGTCCTCTCAGTTCAGCATTGCTCTGAAACCTCTTCACCCTTCAAAAAAGGCTAAATATTTTTGTTTGCTAAAGGCTCTGTGAGTCACAGAGAACATGACTCCTGTGGTATAAAAAAAGTTCAAAGCTGAGGTTACTCAGTCTATAAGAGGAAAGCTCTCAGGCAGTGAAAACAATGGTATGTCCAGATGCCAGATCTCCCTCAGCAGACACTGTCCCAAAACCCCTGCATGCAAAATGGGTCACATTTCAGCCTCCTGATCTGAAGGCAGCATGGTTCAATTTGGAGGCAATATTTATGGCCATACAGTTCTTCTCTCAGAAGTAAATGCAAATTAACAAGTTCACATTTTGTTAGCTAAGAAGTTAATCAAGAGTGTAATTTTTTGCTTTACCACATGTTGCTATAGGTTCAAGGCACATCAGAGTCGTATGAGTTGTTCTTGGGAGGCAGTGGAAGTCAAAGAGAATATTGATATGAATATCAAGGGAGGCATTTCTTTTGTTACACAAATACATGGTATACGATCACACCAGCTGTTTACTGTCAGGATCACTTAGAGCATGGGGCCCTGACTGCGGCAGTCATGAGATGTGGTTGCTCCTAACAGAAATTTCAAGACAAAAAAATGCAGTAGTATATTTTGCCACCAGAAATAACAAAATACATTTTTTCCTTCCCATTTTCCCAATAGGTTTTCCTCAACATCAACAGGAAAATATTAGCTCAAGTACTGGGCAGGGCATTGGGTTGGTTATGATGCCTTGTACATATTTTAGTGAAGATAGTTTTCTATGGACGTACTTTAATCTTGCAACCAACAGATTATGCTTACTTAGGCATATACCACAATTACAGAAAAGAGACCAGCTCTTTTCCAGTAAGCTTTAAACTGGTTTCTTCTATGATATAATTTTAACATCTTTTTGGGATAAATGCCAATGATACTTGCAGAGAAAACTTTAAAGACAAATGAGCAAAAAGTCACTGCTGAATATTCTGTATTTAAAAGCATGTATTTCAGGAAAGTGTATTTAAAAAAAAAAGATCAATGAGAATTTTTCAGAGAGAGGAGATCCTATTAATGCAAAAAGCCCCCCATACAGCCCACAACGCTATTGCAAAATACCACATGAGCAATGTGGATCAAGGCTAAATGGCTTTATTCCGAACACTCCCTTGTATTTGCATGGACATGGCTGTAGCAGCTACATGGCAATTCCAGCTACATAAATCCCATTCTGTAAACTGTAGAAGCTATGATAATTTTGGTCTCCAGGCCTGTCTGTGGGTCTGACAGAGCAGATGGGATCTGAAAGGCACCAGTTAAATTGTTCTCTGGATTAACATGTTCTTAGAAATTAAGGAATCCATGTGGCATCTCCTGTGGACACAATGTACTTGTTTCCGTCTGGCCAGTTTGTGACAGGGCAAAGCTCTGACATTCCCTTTTGTTCTGTTTCTGCCATGGAATAGAACTGGAAGCTTGATAGATTGTTTGGGTTTGTGGTGCTGGTGGTGTTTTTCCCTCTTACGATTTAAGGGCAAAGCCAGACAAGATGCAACTTTTCTCTAAATTGGAACTATGGGCTAAGTACATTACAGGCTCCTTTCTCTCCCCCTCCAATGTGCCACTCTGCTCCTCTCCTCTTCCTACTTCCACAAACATATTTGTGCTTTTTTTAACTATTTGTTAAAGTGCATTGATTAGATTAAGATAGTCTCTCTTACAGTATTCTGCTTTTGGTTGAAAAATTGCTGTTATGGTCCTTTAATATAACAAAAAATTACTTTTTATCCCCTTCTTGGCATGCCAAGCAACAAGCCATTGGAAAAGTGCTGAAAGTGATTTGAAGACAACTAATCAGTCCCAAATTCAGCTTAACTTCACTTTTTTCTGATGCTTACCAGACCTGGTCTTAAAAACTTCTGAGAGAGACTCTGTAACCTTTCCAGCTGATCTATTCTGGTGATTAACTTGTTATTAGAAGTTTTTTCTCAACAGCTAAATTAGTTTCTCATAATGTAATTGAAGCCCATTTTTTCCTGCTCTACCTAGGCTAGATTGTGTGAGAAAAATATTCCTTTTCTCTTCACAGTAGCATATAAGAAAAGTTACTTTGCCCCCATCCTTCCTGACACAGTACTTTATTCTTGAGACTGAGTTACTCCACTCTTTTGAGCCCTCTGCATGGGTCATTTCTCCAAGAAGAAAAGGTGTTGGAAAGTATCAGTTGCTGGGCATCTGACAGTTGGAAATGTTTTAGTTAAACACCTCTCTAGCTAGCAAGCATAATTGTTTTCAACAAAATTAGCAAATGACTGGAAGAATCAGCAAGACTCTCCCACACGGGAATATGAAGCTTCTATTAACAAGGACATGGGTGATTTAGTTACTCTATGTTTTTTTTCAGTAAAGACACTCTTACTCACAGATTTCTTGCACTTATCATTAATTCAGTTTTCAAAACAAAATCAAAACAAAGACACAGCTTTTAGACTTGCTCAGTCTGTTAGATTTGGCATCTTTCTATCCCAGTGACTAAGCATGGCTATGTTATTACTTGATTTAGATTACTTATCAGATACCAGTAGCCCTACAATATGGAAAAAGCACGAGGTTTTTAGAGCCCCACACCATGAACACAGCAATACTAGATCAATCTCTAACTTGGAAGTAGTCCTAGATTCTTCAGAAAACAAAAAGTCTGATCTTGGCAGCATCCATGAATAACACTTTCTACAATCTCCAGTTGGCAACAGACTCAATCCTATCTGGACAAATGCTGATCTGGCTTTGTCTGTCATTATCAAAACTCCAGCACAGTGACCTGACATGAAGCCACAGTCCTTGAGAAACTCCAGCTACGAGAGGAGAACACCCCATGTCTCTCCAGTAAGGCAGCTGCCAGGAATGCATTAAACCTTCCACACACTGCCCTGGGGAGCTGGGCCACGGTCAAAGTTTCCTTCATTATCTTCAGAGGTTCACAGCCTGGAGTGGCACTGACAACTGCCTTGAAAATTCCAGATGAAAGACAAAGAACAATAGGTACAGGATAACTGGACATTCTTGCATGTTTTGCATACAGGTACACTGTGCCTTTAATCAGCTGTAGCGACCCTGAGGAGAAAAAACCCACCATTCTTCCCAGCTTATATCAGTAGTGACTTTGGGAGTGAATAATTTTCTCTGCATTCCATCAGGCTCCTAGCAAGGGCATTTCTCACCTCCCCTGCTCCAGGATGTCTCCCTATATAATTGCAATCCTTTAGAGAATTGTGCACCCTCACCTTCCCATGGCAATCATAAGAAACACCTCTTTACTCCTCCTCTCCAGCAGAGTCATACCAGGTGACTGCTATATGCTTTCTCCTTTTGGAAAGTAGCATACCATAATATTTTGATGCACAAATTACACAGGTGGGTGCCTAGCTAGGAAGTTTTGAAATAGCATGTTTTTTAATAAGGTGCAGATACTGGTTGTTTCTGTTTTAAGTGATGTCTTAAACTTATACTTCTGAATTGCTCCCTCTGTTATAGAAAAAAAGGACACAGGTTAGTAAGAAAAAATGTTTATTTCACTTATTTTCTTTCCGCAGGAAGCTCCTACTTTGCTGCAGAAATCCTTCAGGGGTGAGTGCTTATGCCAAAACAACCTGCCTAATGAAGCATTCTGGGTGAATAATACTGGAAAATAATCTCAAGGAAATGAAAGGAAAAATATGTTCTGGCTTATCTTAATTTTTGGACACAGACCTCAATAAAACTGTGACCTCACGATGAAGCACATTCCAAAGGGTTCTGCTAAGCTTGAGTATGCCTCAAAAGACACTGATGCCTCTTGGAAAATATTCTGGTTTAGAACAATTACAGTTCTACTATATTTTTCTTGAGTTTCTTGTCTTTTTCTTCTCTTCCATGAAAAACCCCAAGGTTTTTCTTGAATGAAATCATCTACTCCTGTGGCTTAAAGAATACCTGAAATTTAAATGCGTGGATTATGAAAAAGCTATCAGTCCTACAGTATACAGCACATAAAAACACAATCTGGGCTCTTTACAAGATCTTTAGCAAGATCCAGAAATGGAAGAGGTTCATGGTCAATGAAGTGACTTGCAGCCTGGTATAAATACTTGTACTTCCCAGGCACCATATGGAATTTGTGGCTGGCAGTGTTTGCATGACNGGAATTTGTGGCTGGCAGTGTTTGCATGACAAGGAAAAGCCTGGCAAAACCAAACAGTTAACACACCTATCGGTGCATCTCCTATAGGTCCATTGGGAACAGGAAAGGAAATGCTCCTAGTATCTCCTCTTCATCCCTGGCAAGGCTTTTGTGGACCACAGTGCTGCTGGCAAATTTTGGTAAGACAGCTTCACATTTTACCCCTTGAGGTCATTATTCCCACACAAAGTCAATCAGTCTCTGGCTCTGTGCTCTCTCTATAGGCCCCTGTAGAAAAAAGCTTGTCACCTCCTGTGACAGAAGGCTAGAGAAGAAAGGTTTTGTTTATTAAAGGGTTGCTTTTGCAATTTGTCTTTTTCATGGAAAGAAACAAAATTAGAATTTGTCAATCAATTAGAACAGTTCATCAGCAGGCAAAGCACTTCACAACAGATCAAGATACCTGTTCCTAGGATTACCAGCATGGCTGTGGTAATGGAAAAACATAGTTACAGAGGTAAGATTAGCACAAGTAAACATCTGATGCATAGGAACATTTTAAATTATATATATTTTTAAATCTTCTCTATTAATAAAACTTTCTGAAATGCTCATAAATTATACTTCATATGATTTAAAATGCAATGTCCCTTTTCTTTATGAGTTTGAGAGCTTAAAAAGGAGCAAAACAGGGTACAACAGATGATCATGTTTCTGCCTTCACAGGAACATGTTGTCTTGGACCTGTAAGACCTCAGATCTCCCACTTACTTGTATCCTAAATGAAATCAGCTTGTAATGAGCCTTATTTCTCCTCATCACAGCTATTAGAGTTTGTAACCAGATGGACAAAAACTTTCTTAATAAATTCTTTATTACATGTCCTCTGGCCAAGGTCTTCTCAAGGTGAGCCTGCACTTCAGAGGCTGCAGTAACATGATGTTGCTAACTTTACTGTAATTAGCTCAGGATCTTACCACTGTAGCCACGGCAGAGTGAGCCACTGGTCTAACATCCAAGTTCAATTAACCCATGCAGTGTTCCATGTTGCTGCATTAAACAAGGGGGGACGACAACAAAAAGCTATTGTGAGTACATCTACACTACCAATTTTTTTGGGATAGTTTTGACATATTCTGGACTAGCCTTAATTGTTCCCAAACATATAGTCCTTAAAGAATACTGGAGAGCACACCGTTTATAATTTAATTACATGTCCATGGAGACCATGCAGAACTCAAGCACTTTTTTAGGCAGCATCAATGGGAAATCTCAGTTAGTAATTTATTGGTGGTGGGTTTCCAGGCTTTTCGCCGTACATAAAGACCTTCCTTGATCTTTTGCAGGAGAATGGAACTACAAGATGTGACCCGAATGTCTCTCCACATGTCTCCTCTAACAGCTTTCATGTGCTGGAAAGGAAATGTAAGCTCATCTTCTTGCTCCCTCAGACAATGTTATGATGTCACAGCAGGAAGCAGTTGGGACCTCTAGTGAATTTTTTAGGGGTCAGTGCATGGAAATGCAGCTTCTGAGCAAGCTCTTCAGCATAATACCATGTGGCTTCCATGCCTGAGTCTGCTGTTAGCAAGGTTGGGATCTAACTGTAAAGTTAAGCTAGCCTTTGATTGTTTCTGTAGGTTCTTAAAATTACATGCTTTGGCAGCTAACACGACTCAACCTGGGAAAGTTCTGAAGGAAAGGGTCTCTCCCCCTGTTTGCTTTTGTTCTCTCTGGGCAAGCGCTTACAAAGTTTTGGTTGTAAATGAAAGCGATTTGCAAGGCTGTGGCACTCTACAGACTCATTTCAAACAATTCACAATGAAAAAATGGTTCAGACAAATGCTAATTGAAACATTCGGAAACAAAATTAAGGCAGGGGGAACCAATTGCCTGAATCCTGAGCCCTTGCAGCCACTAGTAAATAGTTCAATTCAAAGGACCTTGGAAAAAGACACTTTATGCAAAGCCAAAGGACCATGCCAACCATCAAGCAAACTCTCAAAGCACAGCTGTTATCTGGTTCCATTATCATTCTTTTATTTGAAAAAAGAAATCTACAAAGTTAAAATAATCAAATGAAGAACATATTAAACTTTAGGAAGAGGGGCAGAAGCCTGTATTTTCATACAATCATCATTGATTTCAATGCAGCCCATAGAGGTTGAGGCACCTACTCAGAGAACTACAGCTTATAACCATACCTGAAGGGTCATACCCTAACCCCACACTCTTTCTCCTCTGTACCACTGCTGTGTCCTACCACAAGGGAAGGGTTTTCCTTCCACTAAAGGATCCTCGAGCAGTATACAAATAATAAAGTTCCTATCTAGGAACAGGTGCACCGGCTGTGGTAGGAGATGGAGAAGAGTTTGAACATGGAGTATTTGAGAACAGAGCACAGGGTACTGCTCCAGCTGATGTGAGATAAACAATACTTTTTGGATGCTCTAGAATATGCCAAGAACTGATGCAATTTCTATGTTGTCCCAGGAAGAGGAGAACAAAAAATAACCCCTTCTCTGTACCACACTGACTCCTGTACTGTGCTTCATAAACCAGGGGATTTAGCTTCCAATCTTAAGCTGCGCCAGGGGAAGTTTAGGCTGGACATTAGAAAACAAATTCTTTACAGAAAGAGTGGTTGGGCATTGGAATGGGCTGCCCAGGGAGGGGGTGGAGTCACTGTCCCGGGAGGTGTTTAAGAAAAGACTGGATGTGGCACTGAGTGCCATGATGTAGTTGATGAGGAGGTGTTAGGTCATGGGTTGGACTTGATGATGTCCAAGGTCCTTTCCAACCTAACTGATTCTGTGACTCTGTGAATTCCATGTGGGACCTTCCGGACTGACGTGCAGGTGTGTCCTGATGTGTCTGACTCAGCTAAAATTGGGAAATCATCAATTTAATAAGTAGTATCACTTAAGGTGGACTGCTGATTTGCAGCCATAGGGATCCCAAAACCTTTGTAAGGTACGTAGCCTTGAACAATGCTTCCTGTGGTGATGCTTTCTTCAAGGGCCAAAGCCTAAAAGCTCGATTGATCCTTAAAATAGAAATTATAATCTCATAAAATTAAAAACCTTTCGCTATAACTGAGGCAATTCAAATGAAATGACAGTATCTTTAAACATTTCTTCTAGACTTTTAACTTTTTGTATCATAGGACCTAAAAAATCTCCTTTGTGAGAAAATGCTTTTGTCTGTGATGCCTCTGATGGTGGTATTCAAAGCCATGTTCTAAAGATCAGTAGCAAGGATGATTAAGGAGATGGCAGTCTGTGTTTGATTTTTTTCTGAGGAAAAGGAATTCTTATAGACTTGAATGGGCATTTCTCCCACTGTTTAACGAAGAAACCTTGGCAAAATTGGCTTCTGTGCACCTCAAGCACAGATGACAGTCCTACCTTATGGCTGAGGACAGAATTCAGCCCCTCAGAAATAACTACTCCAATAATATTAGGCAGCCCCTAGCTTTTTTTCGTCCCAGTGTAGTCTCAGGTTGATGCAGCAGTTCTTCAAAATACAATGCTTTTAAAAAAACTCTGATGTTGTCTTGCTTTCAGGTTTAGCCTGACTGGAGGCTGCTGTCCATAGTGAAAAGTAGTGCCTTCTGGGACAGCCACAAAAGGGCACCCTTTCCTTCTGTCCACACACACACACAAGACACAAGAACAAAACCCTTGAGGAAAAAAGGCAAACTATTCCATGGAACCCACTTGCCCAAAGGGTGAAGGCCCGTCAGTCTTCCTTACAGCTTGTCAGGCTCTCCATAGAGGGTGAACAGAAGAGATTCTGGAAAAGGGAGTTGCTGAGAACGAGGATTTCACCCAAATTTCAGTAAAGAACTTGTGTAGGTAGTGATGCTGTTCACCTTCATCTGCTTCTAAAATTTCATCACAGGAAAAATACCAATATACAATACATCAATATATAAACATCAAGTTGTTGCACAGTGCAACATATCTAGAAGGGGTGAATTTTTTATTAGTTGAACACACCTGCAATCAGAAAGCTGAGATCGTTCCAGAAACTGGTGTTGGAAATGTATGTCTTTGAAACAAAAGCATCTGTTTGCAATAATAGCAGGTCAGATAGATCCACTGTGCCCTTGGGAATGTGAGCATAGGTGGAAGGACAGCAAAATACAACTCCCCAGACCCTTGAAGCCTTAGCTGACACCAGCAGTTCTTCAAATCACACAGGCACACACTCACCCACACAGTTAACCTGGGAAATTCACCCTCTCATCTGATTAAGTGGTCTATCAGACAGGTTTCTTGGTATCATTTTTTTTTCCCTTCTGTTTTTTTTTTGCATCTGCTTTCTCTGAGTGAACTGACCTTGAGGCTGCTGTCCCACAGAACCAAGCACCTGCTTTTTAGGGTTGTAACAAAGCTCCCCAAGAGTCTCACCTCCTATTTAAGACTGCTCCCACTGTGTTCATGTAGCTATAACACAGCTTACAAGGTCTACCATTGCCTGAGACAAAGCTGTACATGAGTCATAAAAGAGGGCAGAAAGTGAAACAGGAAATCACCAAAGGAGCAGAGAACAAAGCAGCAGAAAGCCATAGAGTATTACATGATTTGCATGACAAAGATGCCGCTCCTGTACCCATTTCTCAGTCCCCACCATTGCTTCTACTGCAGCAGCAGCACAGCCTGATCCAAGGCATGACTCTCTCTGCTCCTCAGGAAGATAGCCAGCACACTCTCAGGAAATGTGGCACCAAGGAAATCCTATGGGGATAAAAACCCAAAATGCTCTCTGATAAGAGCTGGCTAGAAAATAAGATTGAATTATGAACAAAGCCACCATGAATATTCATTGTAAGTAAGCAGGATTACATGCAAGGAAATGTCTAATTCTAACATTAATCTTTCATCTTACCCAGATTGCTCTGGATTTTGACAAACTGCCTGGTAAAAATGAGTTGGATAATTTCTCTTTTTATTACAGGAATTCCCTATGCTTCTTGAACTGTATATCCACAGAGACCTACATTTTCACACGTTCAAACTTCCCAGAAAATAACCTGCTTCAACTAATTTATATGCAATTTCTGTCTCACCAATATGCCACCCAGCCTCACTGCAGAGCACACTCTTGATGATACTGATCCTTTTCCAAAAGCAAGCAGGAGCAGCTATTTTTGGCACATGAGCTCTTACTCAGATCCATCTGTACCACTCTACCTACCAACTGGATGGTGACAAAAGGTAAACATTAGAAAGAAATTAGATGGCTGGCAAAAAAAAAAGCCATAGGCAAAGTTGAGAAAGATCTTTTTCATTTGCATGCATCTGACCTCACTGCTATTCACAACTGATTAACATCAACTGCCATGGTCAACACTTAATTCACAGTGAAAGCCACTGGTAGTTTCACTTCATTAATATTGACATCTGAACTCTGCAGCTACGGTGGATTACTATTAATAATTATTTATGACCAGTGATTTGCACAGAGCATGCTGCCCAGTGCTGGGAGTCAGATGATGAATCTCCAGCATCAATTCACGAGCTGTCCACCTCTGCAGCCATGCCACAAGCCACTTTACCTCACCTCTCACACTGCCACCACTGACACTTGTTCTACCATCAGTGCAGTGTGTTTTCACATGCAAAACTCACACTTCCTTCATGCTGCTGAGTAGAGTAGGAAGCTGCAGCAGACTAACATTCCTTCTCTGACGAAAAATGCCTGGGGAGGTGAGAAAAGCTAGATGGTAACAGTAAAGGTCAAGACCGTAAATATGCAGGTGCAATATATTTTATTAGTCTAGGTTTCTGGTTCATAAAGATACCTATACGTCCAGCTTGTCTCAGATCTCTAACTAGAAAAATTATACTTATCCTCTATACTTACTGGTGGAGCTATTGAAGTTTTATGTAGAGTACAAAGTCCTTAACCACCCCCTCCAGCAGTGAGTGGAGTTGAAAATTTAAATTCATGCACATGCTGATGTGTTAGGCTGAGTTAAGGCCACGACACTCAGTTCCTTTCAGGGTCAACTCAACATGCACCATGAAGCACCTCCAGTTTGCTCCTGCACAGGCTCCCATGAGCAATGCAGCCCTGGGTGACTAATAAAGGAATGAAGTGACAGTGCGGGCGAGTGCGGGGTTGGTACCAAACCAGACCTCACAGTTTCCAGGTATCGTTACTGGCAGTGGCCCATGCAGCCCTCCACAGCTCACAGGTGGAAAAAGTGAACCAGCTCCCTTCATGCCCACGGCACAAACTGGCTCTCCTGTGCCAGGGACTACAGCTGCACTTTGCCAGACTGCACTCACATAACTGACTTGGTAATTTCTAAATAAATACACTTAAGAGTGCAGAATTACTGCCTAGACTCAGCGTATTCTTGCTTTATTTTAGCTTTCTCCCACAAAACTGGGCAACCCAGGCATGCTGACAGGAATGGCCTAGTAAAACTGAATGGAAAAAATCAGAGCCTCTGGCATTAATGTGGTGCCTGAGAGCATTAAATGCTCAGGACATTTTACAGTTCCACAGGTTTGGTTTTTTCTCTTTCTATTTTCACACTATCGCCCACATGGAGAAAATCCTCAGCCACAGGCTCATAAAATAGTAAGCTTCCACTTGGTTTTAACATATTTTCTTACATAAACTTTAGGCAAACATAGGATTATTTCCCTTTAACAGCACATTTTCTTCCTTCAATGCTAAATACATTGAACTGAGCTTAACCATTTTCTGTGTAAAAGTATCCTTTTCTAGTAGAGTTCAGCACATCTTTATTATTATATTTTTCACATGACACTACAAAAATTGAGCAAGTTGGTATCATTGCACCTGGTTTCTAAAGCTTCAAGAAAGAGGAATCACTGTATTTGAAAGTGCTTGATTTTTAGAAGATTACAGAGGCTTGCAGTGCCACCATCACTACTTTGTGATATATACACAAACCCAAGTCAAAGAAAACTTCAGCCTGTTCAAGATTTTGCAATTTTACAATAGCTTTTAGCATGGTCTTAGGAACTGTTGCTTCTGCCATCAAAATTTTCAAAATGTAATTTAAAAAAAAAAGAAAAATAATTTCAAATTGCATGTCAATGTTTTTGTTCTCTTACTCTGTTCATAAGGGTTCCTCACTGTTTACAACTCTGTTAAGAAAATCTAAAGGAAGAAAAGAATGGATTTGTACAGAAACACTCTTCGAATTGTACTGAGAAAAAAATTCCTGGTAACAGTGACATTACTATCAAAACATATGTTTAATTCAGAAGAAAAAAGAAGAAATTAAAGAAATTGACTAGTCATCCTATACTTGGGTCTATGGTTGCATTCCCAGAATTCAGCAATTGTACCCGTATACACGTTTCTTTCCTCCATAGCATATACTTTTTAGCTATGGAAACAGCCTTTTCAACTCATGTCCAGTGGCATGAGAAAACACAGAGATGAAAACAATCATGTTAGTCTTTAGTCTAGAAAGTTTGCTAGACCTTCATCATTAAATTAATTAAATATAAGATATAAATTATTTAGAAAGAATTAGACATGTTTCTGGGTAGAGTGTTCAGGAGGAAGGCTCCTTAGAGTCATAATGGTTGATAGCGGTTGCAATTAGAAACTAAAACTGTAATCTGCAGGAAATTAGAGCTTTCTGAATTTTATTTCTCTTCTGAATCTGAAAGAAAAATTCATTCTCATGAAATCTAAATTGATTCTCTTTGGGCTTTTAAAAAAGTTCAAAGGCTTTGATTAAATTTAGATTTTCCTATATGTTTTTTTTACTGTATAATACAATGCAAAATATATTGCAAACAAAAGAAAAATGTCAAAGCAAACAAGGCACAGACATTTGCTTTACATTTCCTTTACATCCAATTGCGCTGAAAATGGCACGTGTTTCCATTAAATACCATGTTCCAACACGAAAATATCTTTTCAGGAAATTTTTCCAGAACCTCAGTTCCTTTAATGAACACATTTTGGATGATTTACTGCAAGTCTGAAAAAGTGGAGGCTGAATTCTGTCTCCTTGCCCCTCTCTGCTTTTTCACAGGAGGAGAGCTGCTTCAAAATCACTGTTTTTAAAAAACAGAATTAACTCTTACTCCACCATATCTCAAGCAACGAAATCTGGTTTACTATCACTCTTTGTCATGTAATTTGATTCTCTCACATGTCAGGAGGTGAAAACTGACCGAAGAGCTTCCTGATGTTTACCTATCTGTAGCATGTACAGGGGGAAAAACTCTCTAGCATCCCATGGAAAACAGGAAGCATTGCAGTGGAAATAGTAATGGAGTCTCTTTCCTGAATTTAGTCTTCTACTTCCCTAAAATATTTGGGAAATTTAGATCTTTTGGACCTTTAGTGCTCTGTCATATTTGGCTGAAAATGCTCTGACATTATTAGGCAGTCACACAGATAGAGATGTATGGTGTGGCCACAAAAACATTATCTCTTTAGGACACAAAATGAAAATTGTAATAGCTGCCTGTATGTGACGTTGTTGAAAGATCCTTGCACACTTTTGCAGCCACATTCAGGCAAGAAATTGTCTATATTATGAGACAATTAGTAATCTGATGAGCAATTCACATATGGAAAGTGCTACATAAATCCCAACATCATTATCATTAAGAGCAGAGTAATAATTACAACTAAGATTGCCTGCATAGTTTCATTCCCAATTTGGGGGATTAATATTTTTTCCCCAAACACTCATAACCCTACCTAATCTAATCCTACCCTCTTTCCTCTGGTGAAGCCTACTTTCATGAGACCACTGATTTAATGTATCTTTCCCCTGCTGCCTGCCTGGTGCTGGTTTTGTGAAAGACTCAATTAAAAGGATTCAGCTGCTGTTGGAAAAGTTTGCCATGGTGGGTGCAGCAGAGAGCAAAATGCTGGGGTTTAAGAAGAGCTTTCACTTTCACTGACAATAAAAAATGAGAACAGAAAAAACATAGCTATTGTAAAATATTACCTGCAGCCTGCCCTTCCAAAAGAATATCTTCTAGCCTTTTTTCAGAGGGCAGAGTGTTCTTCCATATACAAAGGTAATTTGCATTGCAAGCATAACAGGAAATGAAATAACCTTAAAATACAAATCAGGAATATATCCAGTATGCAAACCAACACCTTTATGAGCTGCAGTAATGAGGAACAAGCAAATTAGTACCGTTTCAAACTACCTTTTAATTCTTTCTGCGTTCTCTTAGCATCAACAGATAAACAGGGCTAATTGCCACATACAGCACCACAGTCAGTATATACATATGACTCATATGTCTTAAAAATAGCAAATAGCTACTACATAGACCATTTAACTGACAGAGGCTACCTGATTCTGACCTCACTCTTGTGTAAATTGGGAATTAACCTAGCCATGCAGAGGTAATTGGCTTCACAGAGATGTAAATCTGGTGGAAACAACATCCTCACTAAACCCACACCCCTGGTTAATGCCATTCACCATTTAAAAATGAAGCTATCTAAACTAAGTAACTTTGTTAAACCGAATAGAGTGGTCATGAACCATCTTTTAAGTCTTTAATCAGGTGCTTGAGCCTTTTGCATTGCCACACAAAAAATTCAGCCTACAGATTCATTCAATTTCTGCCATGTGCATGAGGCACCATGCACCAGCAGCTGGTTATCAACTCATCAAATGGAGGTCTTAGCTGTAGCAAGTCAGGGGTCCCCTGACTTCTGTGCAGGTAGGGCCAGACTGCCCCAGCTCTCTTTCACTTGGTAGTGAGAATCAGGGCATGCACTGACTGTTTCTGTGGAGTAGATGATGCATGCCAAGGTGTTACCCTGTGCCCACCCAGGCCTGTGTCACAGTACTTAATTAATGTCAATGCCAGCTGTTGGTATGAAGGCTGTCTTTGCTGGGAAAACTTAAGAAAATCTGCTGTTTGGCTGCTCACCCGTATTATTTAAAGCTTTACATAGAAAGAATGGACCTTGGAGATGAAGAAGTGCAAGCTGCTTGAGAATTAGATTGCTCTCTAAATTCACAGTTTAGGGTCATTTCTTGAACCAGACTCGCTCCTTATGAACAATTTGGAGCTCATGTTACTGAGAAAGGGCTTGCATTTTTTTGTGATCACTCCTTTTCCAGGAACACATACTTAGTATACACACAAAAAATACGTTACTTTCACTCAGACTCTCCCTTACTGATTTCGTCCATCATTAGGAAGCCAGCTCGGTGTTCTGGCATTGCTTAGCAAACAAAGTGCTACAAGAAAGGACAACAGTGTCACATTTAGGACACTTCAGTTTAATGGGTCACAATCTGTCAGATCTGCTCTTGGTCCTTGTGAAGTCCCTGGCTGGTAGCTGAGCTTCAGCTGCAAAATCAAGCTGAGGCATGAAGGCTGGCCTACAGATCAGTTTCCATCAGCACAGAAAGAAAATCATACTATGTAAGGCCCCACCTACAAAGCTCAGTGCAAGTTTAGAGGTCACCAAAATAAATACAGTGCATTTACATTTGCAAATAGACTAAATAGTACACAGTGTGTTTAGGAAGGGTGGTGTTTGATACTGAATTCTAAAGTCAGTCTTGGAGACCTTGAGGAAACCATGTGTTTGTCTAACTCATTCTTACAATCTAAATAGAGGTAGATGGAGAAGGACTGACAACTGTATTTCTTTTTCTATGAAAAGGCAAAGCATGCATAGAGCTGGTATTCCATCCTTCCATCTACTAATTATGGTAATACACAGAAAAAAAAAACAACAAACGAACAAAAAAACCCCAAAATGAAAGAAGCTTACTCAGCCCTGATCCTGCAAACATCTGACCAGATGTAGAATGTGTCAACTGGCTTCCCCAAAGCAAAACATGCCACTTCTGCTAAGTACTGGCACAAAGGCCAGTGTCCTTGTGTGCTTTGCAAACCTGTAACACACAAATAGAAAAGCTTGCTTAAGTCAACTACTCTCAGAAAAAAGGTATAAAGACTATTTCAGTACCATCATGCAGTGTGTGATACCTGCAAGTGGGTATTTCAGATTCACAACACATTATTTGGCCAAAGGCCCAAGAGAATGAGCTAGTTATATCCTTGTCTAAAAAAGCCATACTTTCCCTATCATGGGAAAAGCAAAGGAGGAGATAATTTTCAGACAATGGTAAACTTTAATCACGAGTCTCCAAGACTATAATTATTACTATTCTACTGCTCATTTTTAATTATTTTGAGTAAACCTATTAATTTTTATCTTTTTCATATGAGAACTTTTCAATCCAAGTTATAATGTGAAGCAATATGTGTCAACCTGAAGCTTAACATATAACACCAAGGACAGATAAATTGACACTGGCACTGCTCATTTTAAGTGTCTTAAGTGGTTTACAAGGTTTAATATAGAGAAGATTGTGAAAATGTTAGATTTAAACACCCAAGGGACCTTGGGGAAGAACCAAGAACTGTGACCTTTTGTATGTCTGACTTTGCAGACACAATTGTTTCAGTGGTTTTCTTTCTCTTTCACGCCTTTGGGTTTTGGTTGTTTGGGGTTTTGGGGGTTTTTTGTCTGCTTCTGTCTGAAATTTTAATTAAGAAAAGCTTCCCAAACATTACTGCTTGGAGTTCATAGCAGATACTCCCAAGAACTCCTCTGATATCTCACAGCAATAGTTTTATGTGTAGCTTGAAAACTTGTTTCTACTATGTCCTACAGTCAACTGCAGCTATTCAACACTCACTCCTTTATAGATATGATGACCACCAGTAACCTTATATTCTATTGCTTGGTATCAATGCTTTTCTCAGAGGTGACAGGAAGCATTGTTCAACAGTTCTAAGTAAGTAAGTTTTACTTCTCTATTTTAACGTTTTATTATGAGTTTTGCCTCTGTATCTAAGCTCAGCCCCCAAGTCTTGCTGCCTGACTCCCCCCCCAGATTTTTCTTGCCTCCTTCCACAGTTCACACGTTTTTAAAAACGTTCTCATTTTATCTCCTTAACTAGAAAACACATCTGAAAGCAATGTAGTTAACCTAGAAGAGCTAAAGAAAAGAGTGCAGCGAATTTATGGATTAAATATTTAAATCAATTGCTTTCTTTCCCTGTTTCCCTAGGTGCCTCCAACCTCCTTTTAATAAACAGAATGTCCTTTCTGAACTGTGCCTGCACTGAAAAGCCCCCAGCCACCTAGGAAGTGCAGCCACCTACTACAACAGCCATCAAGCAGGTAAAGCTCCTGAGGTTGGCCTCTCTCCTCCATGGTCAACATGCCAACCAGGAGCTTTATCCTAAACATTCTCTTACTCAGCCAAACACTTGGAAGTCAGGTTGCAGATATGCTCTGACTACTTCCAAGATGACACCCCAAATGGACTAAGCTTGAAATAAGCTTGTTAAAGCAAGAATGAAACTCCTGGCAAGTTTGGGGGATATAAATACGCAAACACACGGCATTTGGAGCAAATATCATCAGTATCACCTCAGAAACATCATGTTTTGCTACCCGACAGAGGAAATTAAAATGCCAATGAAGATATGAGACAACATGGAATAGAGGCCATGGCAACTCTCAATACATTTATTTCTCACTGATAAATTGGATAGTCATGATGTAATTGGCATTTTTGTGCATTTTATTGAAAAGTGGATTCCATGGGGTGCTAAGCAACTATGCCTATTGCTTTTCTGTAGCTAAGCTTCACTGAAATCCACTGAGCTTGAGTACAATTTTAAGTGCTTTACTACCCAGGACAAGAATGTTTAGCACTCCTTTCTTTTATAGATGCAAATTTATACTTGTCTGCTCTTTATGGATCATCTCTCTCTCAGCTTGGCAATGACTGACAAGAAAGTGATAAAATGAGGAAATGTAACTTGACATTTATTCAATGTAAATACTTTGCAAAGCTACAGCTTCGCAATTTCCTTTCTTTGGGTAAATAATTTGAAATACTGTAAGCAATGACAGTGGATGACTGGAAACAGAATCCCTCAAAGTACAGTAAGACTGAAAGATACCACTTGTAATGACGTATTTTCTTTTCAATTGCCTCCATCTCTTTTCAGACAGTTCTGTTTGTGCTGGCCTAATGGCAGCTTACTAAAAAGCAATGAAATATATACAACATCTGTGCAAGTAATGCAACTTCCACACAGGCTAAAATACTGGTACTGCTGTATACCTATACATAAACCAAAAATACAAATGTGCACATAAGCCAAGTTTTTCTGCAGCTGTGCCTGTGATCTATGGATGTTTGTGAGGTTCAAATTTTAATCATACATGCTCACTTACACTTAAGACCTGAAGAGCAGGAGATTTTAAATTTCTAGCACAGTGGGTTACAATGCAACAAGAACTGCCTTTCTCAAAGTATCATTCTGCATAGGAATGTCTGGATTCATGAGGCAAGAGTTGCATCCTAATTGTTCCTGATATAGGTAAGGATTTCCCCCAAAATACTGTACATTAAGGAAGGTCAGACCATACTCAAAGAGCCTTGATCTCTCTTCTATGTTGCATTTTTGTAAAATGCTGTATCCCTTTTGCTGAACTCCTGTAGGTGGTAGTGTTGGTATAATACATTATGAAAAATTATTGAGGCCTCTTGGGACACTGCCCAGCCCTCCAGAAGACTTCATTCTAAGGCATGTTGGCTTACTGCCAGTTATACTTCCTCTAAGGATGGTACTCCTTGTTCTTAGTATCTATAAACAAATAATTAAATTACTTTAATATCCATATTTTCTCAAGAAACAGTGACACCTGTGGTGTCAGAACAGGTAAGGAGGAGAATACAAACAGAATCTATAACTGGGACAACCCCCACTGATGCTGTTATTCTTGAAGTTTAGCTTACATTTCTTAAAATAGTGAACAAATAATGTTGCTTCTTTTTCTACCTCAATCCTCTACCTTTGGCTAAACAAACAAAAACCCACAAGAAGCACTGTAATCTATATTTGCTACAGCTTTTTGATAAATTTTTTTTTAAATCCCAAGACTTTTAACTTCAGAAGAATTATTTTTTCCTTAAAGGATAGAAAAAACAAAAGTTAGTACTTTACTCAAAAGCAGATACAATGCATTTTGATGGAAAAAATAATTAGCAAGTTGATAGTTTTGTTCTTTGTTCATATAACTCCATTTACTAGATGCTAAATCAAACACACAGGAAATGCCTTCCTGCAGAAATGCAAAGTTTCTGTTTCTTATTCTGCCATAAAACTTCTTGGTAATAATTGCAAGTATGTCATATAGAACTAAGCTTCAAGTCTGGGTCATGGAAACAATAAAAGAGGTTCTTCCAAAGGGTAGATAACAACTGGTGATTCAAACAACTGCTGTCCAGATGGAAAAGGGCTTTAAGAATTCCTAATCCCCTTATCAAGAGAAGGCTAACAAGAAAACCTCTCTGTAAGAAACCAGCCTCAAAAAGCCCTCTTGAAACTTCAGCAGGGCTGGTCAGAGATGAAACTGCGGTTGAGGAAGTGTCTAGAAAGCAGCAGTCCAGCAGGCTGTACACCAGCACCTCTGGCTGAGAGGCAGCTGTGCTGCGAGGATCTCAGCTCAGCTCAGCACAGGTCTCGTTCTTGTCATGCCCACTGACTCTTCAAGGCAGCAGCACTAAAACAAATGCCATTTCAGGCCTGCTCTGGGTTTGTCTGTCTTCAGTGAGCCCAGCAAGGGCTACAGACCACTTTACCTGAATGACACCTGCTACTTGCTCGTCTTAGCAGTGCAGGTAATAGTGGCTGCTGCATCTTGGCAATAACTTGTTTCTGCTAAAGTTGTGTTTGAATTTAGCAGGAAAGTCGATTTCAGTTGCCCGCTCTCCAACCCCC
>VYZT01000294.1:0-54178 GCA_013400735.1 Pomatostomus ruficeps
CGCCGAGCGAGTCGAAGAAGCGGAAGGCCCAGCGGAGGCGGGAGAGGCCGAAGCGGCAGCCCAGGAGGGTGAGCAGGCGGAGGGCGCCGCGCTGGAGGTGCTGGCGGCGCGCGGGGCCGGCGGGGTCCAGCAGGAACACGGCGCTGTGCGAGCACGACATGGCGCGAGCCCCTCACGCCGCCGCCGCCATCGCCCGTCCGGTACGGCCGCTCGCGCCCTCTCCCCGCGCGCGCTCCCATTGGCTGCCGCCGAGCGCCAGCCCCGCCCACTTTACGTCTCGCTCCCCCATTGGTGGAGAACGGGGAGCGGGAGGGCGGAGCGGCGCGGCGGCAAGCGGGGAGCTCGCCGCTGATTGGCCGGCCGCGCGGAGAGCGCTACCATCCCATTGGCGGGAATTCGTGACGAAGGAGAGGGCGGGGCCAGCGAGCGGACAGAGCCGATTGGCCTCCGCCACCGGTTTAAAATTTAAAGCCGGCATGGCGCGCGTGGCGGTGACGTCACCGGGTGTGAGGTGATGACGTCACTGGTGAGGGTGGGGACATCCCGCCGAGCGGGACCCGGGGCTGAGCCGCGACACCGGCCCGGTCCTGCCCACCCCGCACCCAGGCAGGCTCCTCTACGGCCACTAGAGGTCCGCTCCTGTCCGCACACCGGCACCTCCCCATCCCCGCCACCGCCCGCGGGCAGGCGGGACAGGGACAGCGGCAGACACAGCCTGCCCGGAAGGCCCTGCCGATACGGTATCCTCCTCTCCGAGCCTCCCCGGAGGACAGCGGGGATAGCCCAGGTCCCGTATGGATGAAATTGAAATTCAGATTACATATTAGAAAAAAAATTTAACTCTTCGGGTGGTCAGGCATTGAAACAGGTTGTTGAGGGAAGTGGTGAAGTCACCACCCCTAGAGATGTGCAAGAGGCATGGGGTGATGTGGTTTAGGGGTTACAGTGATAGTACTGTGTTGATGGTTGGACTTAAGGTCTCTTCCAACCTTGATGATTCTATGAAAAGGTGTAAGGTCAGAGCACCTGGACAGGGGCTAACATTTGTGAAGGACAAAGACCCTGGGCTGTCATCAGTTGTCTTGTCCAGGACCATCCCCTCCCTGCAGGGCTTGAAGCACATCTTGCCCGTGGTGTCAGTGGTCAAGGTGTGATCACCCTGGGTAACAGCAGAGGAATCCCCACAGAGCAGAGCAGAAGTGTCTGCTCCACCCTTGCCTGCAGAGCTTGAATGCCCCAGCCCAAACCAGTGTCACCAGCAGCCAGTCATATTTATAAAGCAACAAACACAAGCGGGCACTAAACGGCCCATTCGGCTCTGCTGGTGACGGTGAACACAAGTGGGTTTAATGAGCTGGAACAAGGAGCTGATCCACTTGGGTGGGCAGGAGTAACCTGCCACCAAGAGCAAGAGAAGGACATCAGGCCTCCCTGGCTGGAAGTGCAGAGGGCAGCCTGCAGCCTTGGGGGTCTGGGCACCTTGGGGAGCCAAGGATCCCTGCTCCTGGCCAGGGATTGACATCTCCTGCTCCTTCCCAGTATATCACTGTGCTCTTTGAGCCCTGAAGAAGAGCCAGCCACACCATGTCACTGCCATTGTCCCGCCACTGGCATCTGTCCCAGCAGCCCACTGAGGATACTTAGCAGAGTGTGACCAAAACCTGCCTTATCACGGTCCACCTGAGACCAGAAATAAACCCAGGGCAAAGGGGAGTTTCCCAGCAAAGTCTGACAGCTTCCAACACAGGAACTGCTGCTGGCTACTCAAATGCCTTCTCCTTTCCTGCCCACTAGAGTGTATTTGCTCTGGAAGCCTACCCAGCTCTTGGAAAAGCCAGCAGAGGTGTTGGCTGAGCCCAGGTGATGGCGTTTTCCAGTGTGACAGCCAGAGTTGCTCACACCTCTGCTTCTTGTACTGTCCTGTGTTTATGCTGCCTACAGAGACATTTGCCCTCTCTGCCTGCTCCACAAGGACACCAGCTTCCCTCTCAAACAGTCCTTGGGTTCTTTCTGGACAATCATTTACTTGCTGATAAATGCTGTTTTTTGAGAGGAAGGAGAGGGCACAAGAAAAATAATTTGTAAATTTGGCTCATGTATGGTTGACACTTTGATCCAGATAGGATTTCATTTGACTTAAAAAAGTTTCACTTTATTTTGTCCTGTTTCCAACATTTATCTCCAAGGGATACTTAATGGTGGGGGCTGAAAAAAAGGGCTGAGAAAACCCAGAAGTGACCTGTTTGATCTCCCATCATATCACCACTCTGTCCTGCCCCAGTGGAAAGTTTGTTTGCCCTTCTGCTGAGCCAGCCAAAAAAGAGTTTTGTTTAGTATTGACTCAGATGCTTTGCTTTCAGGTCATTCCTCAAGGACCTGCACAAGCAACAAGTCACCTTTGATACTGGGCAGTGCCCAGAGTCTCCCTTGTGCTGCATGAAGGCTTCCAAGAATCCCCACATCCTTATTGTCCAGTTCCCTCTCCACCCCATGTGCCCAAAGGATACTGGTAGTGGCTGCTTTGACCACTAATTCTGGGGAGCACCCATTCTCTCCTATCCAGGGTGAAGCTGCCCCAAGGCCTCCAGGCAAGAGGGAGGGATTTCTGTGCGCTCTAGATTTTGTCTCTACATCTTTCAAATATTTTTAGTGCTCATAAAAATGAGAAGCTGGGAGAGACCCAGCTGGGACCAGTACTGTACAACCCTCACCCAAGGCAACTAAGACCTGGCCACTGCCAGACCTAGTCCTACATCTCTTAAGCAGAAAGGCAAATGTTCTTTCTCCCCCAGCATCACAACCCCAGTGATTTTTTGGGGAAACCTCACGGCTCTTACAGGTGCTGGACATGATGGGTGAAATTCTGTGGTGGAACAAACCCACACCAGCCTGGAGTTTCCAACAGGACATTTAAGCACCTTGGTATTTGTGACTGGGGCATGGTGAAACCTGCCCTGTGTGTCCTACCACACAGCTGGGTACCTCGTAGGGTGGATGCCATAGTGGTCTAACCCATCACAGGAAGTGCTCTGCCAGCTCTGCTGCAGACATGTGCTGGCACAGCCCCATCAGCCTTCCCAGTGTTATCCTGGCCCTGAAAATGAGCCTGAAGAGAAGCTGGTCCTTTAATGGGCTCTCACAGCATGGGCAGCCAGTGGAGCGTGCCAGCACTGATGGGACTGCAGTGACAAAGTGCTGATCTGCAGGTTGATAAGGAGGGGCAGCGCCAGGCAGTGCAGCAAGGTGAGACTATCAGGCCAGCAGAAAAGCCATTAGCCTTTGTTCCTGGCCTCCACACAGGGGGAGAGGGGCTGGGGACAGCAGGTGGGACAGAACTGCTGCTTCTTGGGTCTGCACAAGGGCTTTGCAAGCTGCTTTTCTGGAGACCCTGCCGTTTCAGTGATGCCATAGATTGGAAAAGCTCTGCAGTCAGTTACTCTTTTGCTAGAGTAATCACAAAGCAGAGCTGCTGGTGGCTACAGTACCTTAGCAAGTTCCCTGTTGTTTTAAAATGCTCCTCTGTGCTACCTTTTTCGAGGTGTCTGAGGGCTGCTCTAGGGCAGGGCAGAATACTGGTCTTACCACGTAGCTGACACCAGAACATGCAACTGTCAACAGTGTTCCGGCAATTAGAGCTCAAGTATTGTTTGGGGATTTCAGCTTCTTTCTTTTGGTGATCTTTTGTTTCCTGATGTGTACAGCTGAGACTGCCCTGCAAAAACCCGATGTAATGGGAGACCCAAAACCACACCCTGAGCAGCATCGCTCGAGGGAGCGCTCATCCTTCAGACAACAGCAACATCCCCTTGCTTTAGGTGTTCCCAACAAGTGACCCCAGTCCCATGGAGCTCTGCTTATGCAGGGTAAGGGCTAAGGCAGATGGGTTTCTCTCTCTTTCCCAATGCTGTCTCTATCCTGCTGCCTGCACAGGGTTCAAATGAGGTTGGAGGATGATTTTGTGTGGCCGTCAGTCTCTTCAAGACCATCCACAGCATTTTTCTGCCATCTGTCATTTTGAGAAGAAAGCACACAAGAAAAAATAATAAACTCAAATTATTGCCTAATCAACACCAAAATCAGTGCTGCTTGCTCAGCCTGCGGGCCACAATTAGATGCCATCAGCAAATTTGGGCAGCTTGCCTGGGCTGCAGTCTTTCATCTCTTGAAGACTGACAGGCAACCCAGAGATCTGCAGGCAGAGGAAGGAGCGGGGATCCATTTGAAGGGCTTGCCTGGCTCTTTGGGGAAAGAGCACATAATTCAAAACTGCAGGGAAAATTGAATTTTGTGTTTGTGTTTGTTAATTAAAGGAAACTCTATACTAGAGAAGGGGACGTTTAGGCCTCCAGCACCATCTCACAGTACTGCCCTGGTTCTGCAGCCCCAGCTCAGTTTGCCTTGCCAGGAGGATGCTCTGGGTAAATCGCTTTGGGAAATTATGGAACATGTGTCACTTGAACATCCTTATAGCTCTGTGGCAGCCCTGGCGGGGCTGTCGCGTGTCTGTGCACACATGCGGGATCTTGGTACCTGGTTTGAAGCATACACCTTCCTCTTCCACGTGTTCTGCACCACAGTTGCTTTTCCAAAAGCCGAGAGCTGGAGGAAAGGGCACCCTGCCTTCACCCTCAGTGCCAGCTGGGGAAGGGCGCTCGCAGAGCTGGGGAGGGGGTTGAGGAGAGCACCCAGAGCCGGGAGGGAGGGGACAGCAGGGATCAAGGTGCTCCTGCCAGGGGCAGGGAAGGGGTGTGGGACTGGGCAGAGCAGGGGGCTGGACACTCTGGCTCCACTCCCCACTCACACTGGCCTCCACATCTGCTGGTCCCGAGGAGGCAGGGCTCAGAGGTGCTCGGAGCAGCTCAGAGGAAAGGTGCTGAAGCCTGTCCCTCCTCCCAGGGAGGAAGGTGGGTTAGAGGAACAACCCTGCTGAAGCTCCAGTGCTCTGAAATGTGATCCCGCCGGAGGCACCTCCCTGGGCCCCACCTCGCCCTCTCCAACCTATATATGTGACCGGCCTTGGCCGGGCGTGGGGGACACGGGCTCACACAGTCCCCCAGGAATCCCTGCGGATGGAGAGGCCGAGGCACCAAGGCATGGCGAAGAACACGTACATGCGCTGGCGGCTGCCACTCGTGTGCCTCCTCTGGGAGGCGGCCATGATCGTCCTCTTTGGAGTCTTCGTGCGCTTCGGCGCTGAAGCTGATGCGCACTGGGAGGAAGAGAAGCAGGAGATGAACCTGACTAGTGACATAGAGAACGATTTCTACTTCCGATACCCCTGTGAGTATTCTGGAAGCCGAATCCTTGTGCTGGCTGGTCCCCATCCCTCCCATCCCTCCCATCCCAACCCAACTCATCCCATCCCATTCATCTTATCCTGTCCTGTGGTAGAGCCTGTCAGAGGCACTGTCTCCACCAATTGCTAGAAAGTCACGCTCTTGCCTTGAGGCTGGTTTGGGGTTCACCAAAGAGCACAAGAGAAAAGCCTCATGGCCCTCTGGTGCCTTGGGGCTCTGTCAACACGGTACCATGACGTCTTTTTTCCAGGAATAGGGCTGACGTGTTCCAAACACTCTACGAGTTTCAGCTTGCTGCCCCCTCCCTCAGCTCTGGATCAGAGCAAGTCTTTCTGTACACACAGAGGAACGGCTGTCGAGATCCTGTGACATCTTCCTCCTCTTCCTCCGTCCACCCCCTCACTTGTGAATTACCCTTTAGCTACTGGCATTTCAATGCCAGAGTCCTCCTAAGCTGCCAGGTTCCCAGGGTTCTTGGGTCTCTGCATCATAGTGACACAGAAATTATTCAGAAGGTTAAAGTTCTTGTGGCCAGGCAGTGCCTTTGGGTGGCTTTGATCTCAGGGCTGGTCATCTTTGTGAGCCTTTCAGAACAGGCTGCTTCTGTAGGCAATTGTTTCCAAGGAAGCAACAGGCCTGAGTCATGCATCTATTTAGAACATTTCCATTAAAAACACCTGCTAAATCAAAGGAGCTATAGCAACCTGTGGCTGCTGAGGATTAGCTAGTTCAGAAAAGGATTTGCTTACAGAAACCCGCTGCTCAGCCAGCCTCCAGGTTCATGTACGGTCATGGCTGCCCTGGGCTTTCCCTGGACATCAGCCCTTGGGACCAGCCCCTCACAGGTTAGTGTGAAGCAGCAGCAGTGCCTGAGGGCTGCTCTTGTCACTGGTGTGCTGGGAGGACATCTGGAGTCCAGGAAAGAGTGTGTAGGAGCTAAGGAAATGACATCTCTTCTGTCCTTATATCCCACTCCTGCTCTGCAGTACCAAATATTCCCCCTCAAATGGCTGCATGGATTCAACACAACTAAATCAATCTAAGGGCAATCTAAGGGCAGCTGCTCAGTTTAGCTTTGAATTACATTTCTGTTTTAGACCTGAGGAAGGGTTCACATGCCCAAAAGCACAGCTGTGCTTTCTCCTTGATCTAATCAGAAATATTCTCTCTCTGCAAAAATGGACAAACATGACAAGGTGGCCAAGCCCTGAAATTTTAATCCTTGTGTCCATCCAGTGCTGCTCAGAAGAATGTGGTGGTTAAACACCCGAACATTGTTTGTACCAACGTATCTGGGACCACTGCTGTCCACAGGACCTGTCTGCAATGGCAGAGGGATAGGAGTGACAGACTGACAGGTCCTTCAAGCCAGAGATGATTGGGAAGGCAGGCAGCGGGAAGCTGTCCTGGTTTCAGGAAGCCAATGTGTGGTTGTGTCAGTGGTGCCCATTGCCAGGTCCAGTGAGTGTGACAATTCCTTCTCATTTTGGATTGCAAATGGATATTCCTTAATGAGTGACTCATCTGCTCTCTAGGGAAAAAGAAATTAGATTTGTTGTCCTGGGTAGCATTCCCAAAGACCAAACACTTCCTCTTGATAGTTATGGCAATTGTCCTGCCACAAAAGCAGGCTTACAAAACTTTTAGGGCATGGCAATGCCTGTGCTGCCTCTCAGTGATAACAATGTTATTCTTACTAAGGGAAAACAAAGGCAAGGGTTAGAAAAAGGTTTTAGACTGGGTGCGGTTTGAAGAAAGATCTGATCTTCCTCATGAGTTCATATAGGACCTAACACACAGTGGGATCCTCTGGGTTTTTGGAAGGCAGTCCACAGCTTTAACTCTGACCTGTGTATTCCTGCTTTAAGGATGAAAGAATGAATATATAATGCAAATGGCAACAGATAACTCTTGCTGTATATTGTGCTGCTTTCAGTGGAAAAGAGAGAGGGGAAATAAATACAGCTGCAGAGGGAAAGTCTGTGGGATTGTGTGGTAAAACCACAGTAAGGAAGACTGGTTCTTAGAATATGTGGAGAAGTGCTTTTGAAGTCACCTCTGCTGAACAGTACCAGCTGCAGATCTCATCTCTTTCCTTTTTTAAAGAGTGATTTCCTAGGCATGGGGGCCATTTTTTAAAAGCAAGCAGATTAGCATGGCACTACATGGCTTAAGCCTGTCCAAATGCTCATCCTTAAACAAGTTGCAAGGTCTTTTAAAGCACAAAGGACAAAAGTCACAGCTTCTGCAGAGCTGCATGCAAGTCTTCACCAGCCCTCAGTGGAAGTAGCAGACACCAGCCCTGTGGAAATGGACCAGGGGCTGATGGATTTCAGCACAGGTTCATGGTAGAGGAGACTTGCAATCACCGAATTTCCTTTGCCCTGAGCTTACACCCTCTCTGAGGTGCACAGACTTTGCCGGATATAGGGGCTACAATGATTTGTGCACTGCAAAATGCAAAACTTCCTGGTTTAGCTCCACTGTTGTGTTTATCTGTTCTACAGCATGGGTTTGCTGGTGAGAGCCTCCCAGGGGGGATCCCAGCCTTGGGTCTCCTGTTCTTTCCATGGGCTGAGTGGCCTGCAGAGTGAGGGTTTGCATGGTTCAGTTTGTAAGTATGCAAGCGTTTCAGCTCACTTAATTGCAAAGTGATGCTTATCTGATAGAAACATGCAGCATTAAAAAGTACAGCAGGTTTACTGCACCAAGAAGGTCTTTCAGGAGGCTCACACAGATCAGGTTTCCCCCAGGGAAGGGCATCTGAGGGGCTCGAGTGAGCAGGTCTGACCATTAATGGGAAGAACTGGGTCTCTCTGGTTTAAGCACTAAAAATCTCCCAAGGTGGGTTTCTGGTCTCAAGGGTATTTTGCTGCTGATTTCTGAAGCATTTAAAAAAGTATTTGTAAACTTTCCGTGTTCTTGTGCTCTCCTTGCTCTGAGCCATCATCAGGACCCTGCATTGAATGGACCTACCCAAAATGACCATTTATATGTTTTAACAAAATGTTACTGTTCATTTCACTTGACATTTTTTGAGTTTTTTACAAAACGGAAAAAGCAATCTGAATAGAAAAATGTTTTCCTCTGTACACTCCATTACTCTCAGGTCTTCTTTTGCACACAGCTTTTAGTAAACATTTACTTTAAAGGCTGAGCCTTTTAACCAAAAGCCAATTTTCAAAAGCTAAGCCTTTTTCAGACTTAGAAACATGGGGACATGAGGCAAACACACATTTTCTCTTGAATTTCCCCTGAACTGCTTCTGGTGTAATTAGTTTCTTTTCAACACCAAATGCACATGGCACTTGCAGCCCTGCTGTCCTTGCAGAGCTGACAGTCCCTTCCCTCTGCACAGCTTTCCAGGACGTTCATGTGATGATCTTTGTGGGCTTTGGTTTCCTCATGACCTTCCTCAAGCGCTATGGATTCGGAGCTGTGGGCTTCAATTTTCTCCTTGCTGCCTTTGGGATCCAGTGGGCTCTCCTCATGCAAGGCTGGTTCCACTCTTTCAAGAACGGGAAGATTCTCATTGGAGTGGAGAAGTAAGGAGGAGTTGGGCTCTGGGATGGCACCTCCTGACTCACCAGTGGAGGACCTGGAGTGAGAGCCAAGCAGTTGGCAACACCTGTCCCTCAGTTATGTCAAATACAAATCAGTCTCTAAACTGTTGTCCTCTCTCCACATACTTCCATTGCTTTCCACCTTTACTCCAAAGGTACCTGCCATAATGGTGGTATTGCTCAAAGGGAAACTTGAGATGAGTGTCACCCTTTAGTCCCAAGCCAAGCACCACAGATGTCAGTGCTGAGAACACGTATCATCCACGTTACCTGAATAATCTGGGGGTATGAGGATGGGAGGAAGGTCAGTGGGAAAATCCAGGAATGTCTCCTAATCACCTATTTGTCTTTAGGTGGGAGGTGAGAGTGGTTTACAGAGAAGTATTTAATTACTAAACCACAATTTTCCTTCCCCTTTCCCAGCCTGATCAACGCTGATTTCTGCGTGGGCTCCGTGTGCATCGCCTTTGGGGCAATCCTGGGCAAAACCAGCCCCATCCAGCTCCTTGTCATGACTTTGTTTCAAGTCACACTCTTTTCAGTGAATGAATACATCCTCCTCAACCTTCTTCATGTAAGGCTTTAGGTAGTACCTGCTTTGTTCTGCTCCTTCCTCTCTGCACCTCTCCAAACTGTCTCCCTTTGCTACGGCTCCACCAAGCCACTGCCTTAATAAGCATTTAAAATTCCAGAATTCAGGCAGCAAAAGTAGACAGATTATGAAAGAGAGGGGCAGTGGGCCATACTTCCCTGAGAAGGGAGATCTGGGTTTTACATGTAAGCCTGGCAATTCAGGAGCACTGGGTCCCTCTGTCAAATGGGCAGATAAACTGGGCATGATGCAGATCAGGCCTCAGCTCCAGAATGAGTGGCGATTGCAGCAGCAAACCTCTGTTTTCCCATGGCTGCAGGTAAAGGATGCGGGTGGCTCCATGACCATTCACACCTTCGGAGCCTACTTTGGCCTCACGGTAACACGGATCCTGTACAGACCCAACCTGGAGCAGAGTAAGGACAAGCAGGGCTCCGTGTACCACTCCGACCTCTTTGCTATGATCGGTGAGTCCGCCGTTATCTCAGGGGTTCTGCTATATGGGGATCACTCAGCTGCACAGGGCTGGTTCCTCCTGTGTCTCTGGGAAAAACTGAAACCAGGATATGGAGTTGAGGAGCTCTGTATCCCAGGGGTCTTTCACATTTCAGAGTTACTCAGCCCCTTTCATCAGTGGCTGGGGTGAAATGGTGCCTGGGAAAACAAGGATGCGTTGTGGTTCCTTTTCTCTGCCAGCCTGTTGCCCTGAGTTTGCAGTGTTTCAGTGTTTTTCCTTCTGTAAATATTTTCAGACCTTTCTGTACCATGGCCATGGTCTCTTAGCTACTATCTATTCTTTTCCTATGTTTATGAATTCCAGTATACTGGGTGGAGAAATATGATTGACAAATGCTTTGACCAGTGGATTATGAGGTGTTGATTTCTACCTCCAATCCACGGTGATTTGTGAAAACATATAAATAAAAGCAGAGGGTTCCGCCCTCTCTCTCTCTTTCTGCTCCTCTGTCTGCTGTTCAGTGTGGTTCCTTATTTGGCTCTCCTTGGGGGTTCCTCGGCCTACTAGGCCAGCCTGACGAGTGCTACACCAGCCTTTCCTGATGCTGGTCTCACCATGCAGGGTGCGGATTCAGGGAAGCAGGACTATGGGATGTAATTGCCCCTTGTACAGAAATACCTTCTTTAGAGGTTTTTTTCCAATCCCTGTATTCTCTCTTTTCCCTTTCTCTTCCTCATCCCATCTGCCCCATCCCACCAGGTACCCTGTACCTGTGGATGTACTGGCCCAGTTTTAACTCAGCCATTTCTGACCATGGGGATGCCCAGCACCGGTCTGCCATTAACACATACTGCTCGCTGGCTGCCTGCGTTCTCACCACCATGGCCTTCTCCAGCATGCTGCAAAAGAAGGGCAAGCTTGACATGGTAAGATGGGAGCAGAGAGCCCTGCACTGCCCAGGGGACATATAATGAATGATCAAGGGTCCAGAAAACAACTGGCACTTGAGCATTGCTGAACAGACACAGGGTTTCAGAGCACGATGGTGAAACCAGCATCCAGGCAGAAACTCTGAGGCTATATAGAATAAGAAAGTGGGAATGAGTCCGGCAGGGCTTGAGGGGTGGGGTGATGCCCTGCCTGTGGTGGACCCAAGTCACAGCAGGGACTGGACTTGCTCTGCTGGGCGTGTTGCAGAGCCATGTGTGGCAGCACTCCCCAGCAAACAAGGCCTGCGCAGCAGCTCGTGAGCAATCGGGGGGCTGACTTGTACGTGTTAGATGTGTGGGTGACATGTCTCTGTGACAGCAGAGCCTGCATGACACACGGGTGAGACAATTTCCATCTCATCACAACTCCCCACCCATATCTGTGGATGCAAAGAACTTGTGTGGTACAGGGAGTGGGAGTCTATGTGCACCAGTGCTTCAGACAGAAGCTGCCTGTTCTTTTCTTGTTTTTCACCACCAAGCAGGAAAATGGGCCCTGATATTTCCTCTGGAAACATTTTCAGAGCTGATTCTCCCCACTTTGCCATTTGCACCATCCCTGAGCTATTGCAGTCTCCCTGAGATGCCAAGGCAGGGTGGTTGCTTCTGCAGGTCCACATCCAGAACGCCACACTGGCCGGTGGTGTGGCCGTGGGCACCAGCGCCGAGATGATGCTGACTCCATACGGCTCCCTCATTGTCGGGTCCATCTCTGGCATTGTGTCCACAGTGGGGTATGTCTACTTCACGGTGAGTGCTGCTCAAGGGGTCTGCAGCCCTGGTTCCACTGAGGGGACCAGAAATGGATTCACTTCCCTTTGACGGTTCCTGCTTTCCAGAATGCTTTATGAGATGCACTTTTGTCTCCTTTTACTTCCCCAAATGCTCAGGAAGTTTCATAGTCCCAACAGGAGCGTGTTTGGAGGATTCGTTGTTATTTTAGCTTGAGCTTGCCTCACATCTTTGTCTACAAGCCCTTAGCTCCTTAATGGGACACAGTATCACTTCTCTTTCTCTGCTTATCCCAGTCCTCTATGGAAGGAACTAATCCTTTCCAGGATCATGCTCAACTCCCTGATCTCTCTCTACTTCCCTTCCCCTCAGCCTTTTTTGGAGTCTAGGTTGCACATTCAGGACACATGTGGCATCCACAACCTCCATGCCATGCCAGGCCTTATTGGGGGCATTGTGGGGGCCATCACAGCAGCTGCAGCCACGGAGGATGTATATGGAAAGGAAGGGTAAGATGGTTTGAAAATCTTCCCTGAGAATAGATTTTATGTGAAGCTCTGTGGGCTGGGAGCGGGGAGCAATTAACAGCTTTTGTTAATAGTTCAGAGTGGCCCAGAGTTGTCCCTTAAAAACATGGGGTGCACTGACCGTGTCGGGCTTACTGAATTGTAGCCTCACCTTATGCAGCTGACTCCTGGTGGCGTCATAAAGTGAGCCACAGTCCGGCTGTTTGGCATTATTCTGGGCCACAATGGATAGGGAAGTGCTTCTCCCTCCCCCCGCATTGTTTTGTGGGGTCAGGTAAGGCTGAAAGTCTCAATTACAAAGCAAATGTTTATATTTTGCCCCCCCCCCCCCNAGCTTTGCCAGGGGTCAGAGAAGGAAGTGAGCAGTGTTTTGGTCGTTGCAACACTCTCCTAGTCCGTTGCAGGACAGGGATGGGGCTAGGGAAGGGTTCCCAAGAGAGCAGGGCAACACGGTTCCTCTGGAGGCAGGGAATGTCTCCTGTCGGGGGCAATCGTCACCATTTCTGCCCTCGGCAGGTTCATCAAGGCGTTTGACTTCACCGGCGTGTACCAGACGCGGACACCCAGTATCCAGGGAGGGTTCCAGGCGGCCGGCATCATGGTGTCTCTGCTGATGGCATTGGCTGGGGGGGCCATTGTGGGTAAGCCGGAGGGGAGCACGGAGAGGTGAAAGTCGAGCCAGCCTGCAGCTCAAACAGAGGCATCCCTGTGCTCCTGTCCATGGCCGGGGGCATTCCAGGGAGACGGCACTGAGCGCTGTGCCAGGGCTGCGTTTGCCCCCTTGGGTGGACCACACTCCATCCTGCCTGCATCCCTCACGGCCCCCTGCCCACCACCCTGCCCGCCTCCTTCCAGGGGGCATCCTGAAGCTGCCCATCTGGGGGGACGCCGCGTCCGAGAACTGCTTCGAGGACGACGTTTACTGGGAGGTGAGGGGGGCCCGGGCGGGAGCGGGGCGGGGGGCACGAGATGGCGCTGTCGGCCCGCGGGCCGGCCCGGGGGTCTCAGGGGGCTCTGCCGCAGGTGCCGGAGGACGAGGAGAGCGACGTGTACCACATGCACAACCCCGACAAGCCCGCCTCGCCCTGAGCCGCGCCGTGCTGCCTCCCCCGCCGCAGGACCGAGCCCCGCTGCCGGGGCCGAAGGATCATCTTCTCCCCGTGACGACGAGGGCTCTGCCCTACTCTGCCGCTTTTGTAACGAGCTGCTGTGGATGTAATAAAGGCGTGTTCTTCTTTCCGGGCCTGTGCTGCAGTGTGTCAGCGGCCGAGCGGGACGGGACGCCCAGACCCGTCGCTCCCGCCAGCGGCATGGCAGCTGCCAGGAGAGCCCTTGGCTGCCCGGGGCAAAGCAGAGGCGCTGGGACCCTCCTGGTGCTTTGGGGACAAAGTGGAGGCATGAACGGCAGCAGTACGGGCTGGGTGTATTAGTTAGATAATATAGTAGATGGTGCAGCCTGGGGAGATATTTGCCTGGCAGGTTGTGATGACGATGGAGAAGGTGATGAGCCCCCACGGTGCCGACTGAGCCCCTGTGGGAAGCACAGGCCAGGCTGGTTCTTTCTGAGGAGGGGATGCTGGGGTGCAGCAGCTGACCCTCTACTCATCCTGCCATCCATGGCGGGGTGAGGGCCAGCTGTGAGTCCAGGTACACTTCTATGTGATGGCCTCTGTCATCACCTTCCCTTGAACTGCCCTACTGAGGCCTCAGTCAGCTCCTTGGGAACCTTGAGTGCATGTACAGCACAGACTGACAGGACCCTTTCCTCTTTTTTGGCTTCAGCCATTTCTTCCGGTGTCATCAGATGGCTCCTTCCACTGACTGATGCTATTCTGACGGGAAGAGGACAGCCCCTGTCTCTTAGCTGGACCATCAGGTTTCAGCCAGAGTTGGAGGAAACAGGAATGAAAACCAGGCCTAAAATCCTGCGTGCTTTCCAGGGTGATATAATGTGAGAAGCAGGAAAGGAAGAGAGAGAGGGGGAAAGGAGGTAGGAGTGCTGATAGGTCTCTTCACTGCATCTAGCTGTAATTCTTACACCTGAGGGGGGGAGTCAAAAGTAGCTATTCACATACCCTTGGGATATGACACCCTCATTTTCCATGCTGGGTAAAGACAAAAACCCTTTACAACATGTTTCTGGAATTTGTCAGCGGCTGCCAGCAGCAGCATGTTAATTAAATGTCGGCAAAGATGGAAGCAAGAGGCTCTGCTCTAATTGGACACTTTGCTTGGTGGAGCTGAAAAACATTGTGACAGAGGAGGAGGTGCCGAAACACTGTGTTCCCCTGCCATGGCGCAGGGACGGGGACAGCCAGGCACGGGAGATGCTCTCTCCTGTACACGCATTGCCTCCATTTGGCCTGAAAAAACCTCACCATTGAAAAAAGAAGAGTAATAAAAAGCCTAAAATCCTCCATATGATTGGTTTCGAGCACGGCAGCCGTGTAGGATGCAGGGAAAGGGCTGGTTGGCTAAGGAGAAATTCAGAAATATCGTAGCTGGGCCATCAGGAGCTCCAGCCCACTTGCCAGCAAGTGGCGTGTTGTACCTTCTTTTATGATGGCAAAGGCAGGTCTGGCAGGGGTTAGAAATGGTCTCTGGAGAATGATCCCTGCAGAGGCTGAAGCATACGTTGAGCTGCATCCTTTCTCCAGAGCAGGGATGGGAAAATATAGGGCACTTGTTTTCCCTGTGCTGGGATCTGCTGAAGGAGGAAGATCTCCTCCCAGCTTCTTTACACTGGGAAGGGGATGTAACAGCCATTTTCTGCTCACAGCTTCATCCAGAGAGTGCATCAGAAACCACCACAGGGATGTTTACTGACAGGCACCATAGACAACATAATTTCAAAGAGGGAGTCCTAAACTTTTCACCCCAAGTCTGCAAAATCTGAAAGCAGAAGCAGACCTTTTGGGCACTGCATTTCCTACTGTGTCACTGGACTGGTGTCCCTGAGTCTCACATCATTTGAATTCTGTCTGTGTCCCAGATAATCTGTGTCCAACCTTCATGGCCTCTGATCTTTCCTCCCAGCAGCTTACTAGGGGCCATGAGGATCAGTAGTGGCGAAGGCTGTGTGACCCTCATTGCTTCAGCGAGGTGGCCAGCCCATATCCCTGGTGGCACAGGTCTATGAGCCCTGGGAGACAGTCCTGTCCCATGTGCACGTGCTGGAAGAAGAAGCCCTGACCCTCTGGGCTCTGCCTCCTCCTCGTGGGAAGACACCTAAATTGCCCAGGCTGCTGGGCAGCGAAGCGTTTTATTGCCCGTGCTCTTGCGGGGCTCAGTCTGGTCTCAGTACCTAAATCATTCGCTGGGGCTGGCCATGCAGTTTTAATTCCCTGGCAAACAATGCTGGGATCGGGCTGGCGCGTTTGAAGTGCAGTCGCGGCCCCAGCAGTGGACGGAGGGTTTCTCAACGGGGGAGCGTGGAGAGCAGAGGATTGGGCTGCTCCAGCAGGCGGGAGAACGTGTGAGAAAGGGGCTGCAGATACTCGCGGGGATTAGGTGGTACAAATTGGCTGGGAAGCACCGGAGGCATTGACCAAAGCTGTCCTGGGGCAGGTTCCCATGGGGGGGGTGGCTGAAACAACCTGCCTTCAAGGAGGCTGGAAGGCCCAGCCTGGCTGCTAATCCCCTGGGATCTGTGTGGCACAGAGCAGAAAAGAGGTTAAAAAAAAGGGAAAATCTCATGTAAAGGTGGTGGTTTCCCCAAGGGGATGATGTTAGCGAGAGCAGGGAGGAGGTGGGGGGGAACAGCATAGTTTAATCCCTCTTTTAATAGGCAGGTGGTGGGCTTTGCTCGCACTCCTGCTCCTGCAAGCTGCTGCAGAGATTTTGGCAGAAGGCCTTTGCTCACCTCTGCTGTCCCCCACTCTTGGCGGAGAGGGGCCCCATCTGTGGATCTGCCCAGGACAAGGAGGGTTGCATGCTTACTGCATCCATGTCCATGTGTGTGTCGGTGTGTGTGGGTGCAGGTACATGGTGCCAACCCCAGATTTGGGCTGGAATGGGCCCGTTGCCCACCCCAGCCTCTAGCCACTGCGTATCTGCCGCTGGCAGTGTGCCCATGTGTACCAAGCTTCATGCCCCCACAGCAGTGCCCTCAGCCCTCTTGACCTTGCACAACTGGCACACTGAAAACCCTGCTGCCGATGTTGCTGATGATGTTCACGTGCTGTTGGCCATGGTGCCATGGTGCACATCCTCCCACCTTTGCCACGTACATCCACCTACCTTTGGGATGGAGCGAGCGCGTGTATGTCCCACCCGGCGTGTCCACGCCTGCATGAGCACGGCTCCAGCCCCTTCTGAAGGAGCGCTGTAAATTGTAATCAGATTAGGGCAGCCGGTCGCTTAGGGCCCTTGAAAAGGGCATACGTCCCCTCATCAGTACCTAGCATTGAGTCGCACAAAGGGTCTAAGTAACTCGGCAGGGGTCGGGCCCTCTGGAGCGCAGGGGAGGGGGCTCGCCTTTCTTTTCTCTCTGTCCCTTGTAATTATGTCAATTTGCTAGCCAAATTGTTTGCTTGAGTGGACAGTGGGGGCTTGCCCCCCTTCACACCTCCCCCCCACCCCTAACCCCATTCATGTGCTAATGTGGGAAGGAGCATGGCCTCCTGACTTCGGGAGATGGCCGTCAAGGAGCAAAGCACAGGGGGGTACGGGCCAGGAGCCCCCCATTTATGTGCCCATGGATGGCTTGGCCTTGCAGCCCTGGTGAACGGGGCACTCCTGTATACGTTAGCCCATGGCAGGGTGTGCAATGGCCAACCAGCCCCAGCCAGCCCTGGTTTTCTCTGGCCACTCCTCACCTGCACCACATGCCTGCTTGGGGCACGGCATCCCCACGGCCAGGGGCCGAGCCCTCGGCACAGTGGTTTTCCCGGCACACCTCCCCACCCGCGCACCTCCCAGCATTTGCATATATTCTGCCCGCAAATCCTTGTCAAGGGGACCCTCTTTATTGCCTGTATAGATCACAGGGTGTTAGTTAAGGGGCTTCTTTGTATTGCCTCAGACAGCTGGGGTCATCAAAAGTCCTGTGGTGGGAAGGAGAGACAGGAGGAGGGGGGAAGCTCTGACAATACAGACTGAAGGATTAAAGGAGCATATAAAGTTCCTATTGAGTGAGACAAGAGGCTGTTCACTCCCAAGACTGACAGCAACCAGGAGGCGATTCCCAACACAATGTCCAATTAATTCTCTACCCTCTTCGCTGCCGTCTCCTCCTCCCTCCTCTCCTGGGCTGGGGCATGAGCAGGGAAGGGCTGAAGCTAAGATCCTCAAGAAGGTAATTAATTATTCCTGACTAAGAGGAGCTTGCCTAGGTGCAGGCCAGTCCCCAGGCTCGCTGGGCATCCATCCACCTTCCATAGGCTACTATCACTTTGGGCTACTTCGGGATAGTTTTCCTCTCTATCACAGAGCTGTCCGACCAAAGGTCCATCTTCATGCCATGTACTGGACAATAACCTGGGCTACTGTTGAGCCCAGAAGAGGCAGATTTAGGGCTAAAGCCAAGCTGACAGTGAAATGCAGCAGGTCAAGGCAGCAGCAGGAAAGTCAGGGAGCAGGGCAAGGTGCATGACCAAGAATTATGGGCACGCAGAGCATCTGGGGAGAGGCAGAGCAGTGTGTGCCAGGCCTGGGGATCAGATCTTACCTGTGTGTGCAATGGCAGTGGTTAAAGCAGTTCTACCTACCCTGGTTTTGTAGGGACAAGTGGTTTCCTGGCAGTGAGGGTGCTTTGCCACTGTTCCCTGGGCTGGCCCCAGTGCTGGGCACAGCAGGACACGTAGGAGATGTTGTAGGATACTGCATCTCTTTGATGTACCCCCATGTACAGGAGCAGAATCTGGGTCACCATGTGAAATTTCTGCAAACCACTGAGTACACAAATTTTCTTGGTTCTCTCTGCAGCAATGAGGCTCCCGGACATGAGCAGCAAATGTCCTTCAACAGTGACAAACATCTTCAAGCCACCTCATTTGGGAGAAAAAACCCTGCAACCAGGACAGCCTGTTCTCACCACAGGGACATTTTGGCCAGCCCATCCTCTATTGCTCAGCACTGACCCCTTCCCCTCTTGCCCCTGCCCATGGCACTGAGAATGTCCTGGTCAGCACGGGGTGGGGGATCAGTGCTGCCCTCCCTGCACACCTCACGAGCAGGGGATGCCCTCAGGATGCCGGCATGGGGCTGCCAGTGGCTCGGCATCTCCTGCCCGCTCCCTCCCGCCGCACACGCTCCCAGTGAAGTTGTTTGAAAGTCTTCCGGCAGTTTTCACGGCCAGGAATAACAGATTAGCCATGATCTGATCAACCCAGTATCTAAGATGTATTCTCCCTGCTGACAAGTATTTGAAAGAGGGGAGGGGCCACTTTCAGCCCAACGATGAATCTTTCACCGACAAGAAAAGACCCTTTTTTCTTCCTGCCAGCCGCAGGCTGCTCCGTGCCCTGTTGCTAAGCGAGACCCGGGACTGCTGCTTGCACGCGGTCGGCTCCAGCCGAGCCCTCGGGTTAGCAGGATCAGGATATTCACACCAGACATCTTGTTTTTTAGGGAGGGAGTTTCTTTTCTCACCCACCTTTGGCTGGCAAATAACAGCTCGCCGACGAGGCCTGGGGATGCCCCTGCTGAGGCAGCTTGCCCTGGGAGGAAAGGGAAAATGCAGAAGCTGTTGGAGGGCAGACTGGGGCGTTGGGGTCAGACACTCAGCCCTAAATGTCTGGGGTTTGCTGCCACACGTGGGGATGTCCCTATCTGTGCTGTGGAAGGGCAGCCACCCCCCAGCCCCCATGTCCTGGTGAGTTTGGGCACAGCAGGACCTTGGGGACATGGATTTGGAGGATGCTTGGTGCTGGTGTCCAGGAAAAGCCTGGCTTGGCCCCATGCAGGGGAGGCTCTGGGCATGGTATTGCAGGGGAAAACGTGGCAGAGAAAATAGGAGGATTATCTCCAGGTTTGGGATGCTCTTCTAGTCCCCGCAGTTTCACTCTGCTCCAGAGCACCCTCTTACCCCGTCAGCACCAGTCGTGTGACCCTGAGAGAAAGAAGGGAAATCGCTAAAACAAAGGCTTCCAGGCTATTTCCGGAGCTGCCAGCATGAGGTGCCCTCGCCTAAGACATGGTGCTCGCATCTCCCTCCTCTCCTGCAAGGCAGCGGCACAGGCAGGACTGCAGGCTGCCAAGACCTAGGCTGGCACCTTCGCAGAGCCCTGCCAGCCCTGCCTGCCGTCGCTCGCAGGCAAAGTGCTGGGGGGAGGAAGGAGGCTCTCCTTCGTTCGTGTAGCCCCCCAGTGACTCTCTAGTGCTGCTGCCGAGCCTCCCTTGTCAGCCCCGAGCACAGGCATCCCTGAGTGTTACTGACGTAGGGCAGCTCAGGTTCTTTGTGAGCAGCCCTGTGCGGGAAATTTCCCTCTCCACCGCTGCAGGAAGACTGGAGAAACCCGCCCTACCTCAGCCCAGGAAGTCTTGCTTGACCTCAGACTCCTGCAAGCTCTTGATCTCCTGACAGAGGTGACCAGGGTTCATTCTAGTGACGTGCAGGACTGTGGAAGAGACATGCAGAGAGACTGTTTCCTTTTCCATGGGAAAGATAAACCTCTCCGGCATGGCATCACAAGCTGCTCCCTCTCCTCAGGCCATGCCCTGTGCCCAGATGGTGCAAAAAAACCCCCAGGGAAATATGCCAGAGGGAATGCAAAAGTTACTGCTGCTTTGAGCAGCACAGGAAGAAAAGAAACCCTGAACCCCTGAGTCTGAAACACAAAACACTGGATTCATGGCTGTGATACAGCCCCTTTCTGGATCTTTAGCAGCACAAAGCGGTTCACAAACTGGCCTCTCTGGCCTGCTGAGCTCTCCTCCAGTTTGTGGAGGGTCACTCAGTGACTGAAGGGACAGCACCAGTGCTGATGTCACAACCACCTCCAGTGCCATGGGCAATGGGATGGGTTTCCCAGTGCCCAGAGGTTGTCCTAAGTCACATCAGAGGCCTGATGACTTTCTCCAGTCTTCCTGGGAACAGAGGTACCTGCATTTGGCATTCTGGGGGAAGGTGGAGTTATGGTGCAGGTGTTCTAGAAGTTTGTGCTTGCCATGGGCAGCAATGGCTGCGTGGGCTGTTTGCCATCCTTGACAGAGGGAACCCGCCCCAAATAAATCCCTCCTAGCCAGCAGCTTCTGCTGGACATGCTCAAATCTCACTAGGCTTGAGCCAGCAAAGCACAGGCAAGGTCTGCTGACTTTTGAGGCTCTCACACAGTCCTTCTTAACTCTGTTACCCATTTTTCCTGGCTGTTGGCCATTCTGGCATGGGCAAGCTCTCAGCTTTGGGACCTTAGCACTCCTCTGGTACTTCAGGCCAGATTTCTCACTCTTTTCGTGTGTCTCTGCCAGCCATGAGTCATGTTCTCCACTGCACAGACAGTGGAGGTCTCCTGCCTTGCTCTGCAGCCAGGAATCACCTGTGTGAATGAGCAGCAAGAGAGCTGAGGGGGGCTCTGGAGCCCAACTTCCTTCATCCTCTCCTGGAGAGGCTGAGTGACTTTTGACATACATCTTAAAGCTTCCTGCCCCACTGCTTGGTTAAACCTGCAAATGGACTCCGTTCCTCTTGGATAAACTGTCTGACTCATTGATATCCTCATCTGCAACACGATGACCCAATGCTCACACCATGGACATGAAGACCCATCTTTGACTGCCCCCAACTTTCACACTGTCATGGCAGTGACCAGGTTTTTCGGAGCTCCATGTGCTACACACAGCAAGTCCACAGCATCAAAATGAACTGCTCCTGGCTTTATTCATTTTGTCTTAATTGTGTCTGCTGGCTTTGCTTCCAAGCCTTGGCTTTGCCTTGGATTGTGCTTAGCAGGTGCTGGAAGGTGCTTTGTGGATGAGAGCAGGAATTCTGAACCACTAAAACCTATTTACTCTATAACTCTGTATAGTCACTACATTGGAAATGCTCTACAAAACCCTTGTTTGGGAAAGATGTGGTCTGCAGAGAGGTTTGTCTGTACTCCTGATGGTCTGATCATCTGTAGGAGAGCACAGGGTCTCTTCCACAGCCAGGGGCTGAGCAGCACCATGTCTTCTTGAGGAAGAAAGGAAAATTTGCCTTCAAGAACTAGCGGGTAAAACCTGATCTGAGAATTCATGTCCCAGTGCTGAAATAAACCATTGTGCAGCAAAGAATAGTACACAATGTAAGCACTCAGGAAAGAAGAAAATAATTTTATCCTGATTTCTAGTGTCTTCCTGACTTGTGAGCACCCTTCCATACTCACACATGTCAGCAGAACACCATGGAGATATATTTATATGAAAATCCGTTTGTCTCCACAGATATCTATAGCATTTCTTTCCATGCCTTTAGCTCTTGTGGCTGTGGGTTCGGTTTACCTGTTTGGTTCCAGCACCTGGAGCATCCCTGTGCAAAGGGACGGCATCAGCACCCCGTGCCCAAAGGGAACCGAATAAAGAGCCCTCATGGGATTGGAATGGGAGCTTGGATGGTTTGGGAGCACACAGGGAGCCTCGAGCACTGCAGCATCCTTTTCTGGGGCGCTGCCGGCGGGGAAGGGGGTCCCCCCACGGGCCTCCCTGCAGACGAGGGCCCCCGCTCAGAAAGAAGTGTCAGCACATCAGTATGCAGGAGTGGTCGCTGCTCGCCAATAAATTAGCATAAACCACTCTAGGAGGTAAATAGACATACAAGGCGCCAGTGTGTGCAGCATGGGCTGCGGCTTTGTCTCAGCCCCACTATTGTCACGGCCCCTGCTGCACACTGACCGAGTGGGGCCGGTGTGGTGGGCTCTTACACTTTTGACTGCTGGATAAAAGGGGGGAACATAAAGAGAGGGGAGAACTTTTTTTTTGGGTTTTTTTATAAGTCCAGACGAAGTTACAGACGTCTGTTAAACGTCAATTACAGCTGAATAAAGACGTCTGCTTGAGGCTTAGTTATGGCTCCTTTCAGCCACCGAGATTTTTCCAGGGCTGGTCCAGGATGCCTTCGGCAACCTAATTTGGAGATTGTAACTCTATAAACAGGCTCTGGCATTAATCAAGGCTGGTGAAAATGCAAATGATGGCATGGAGGGGGCTTGGGGATGGGACAGGGTCCTGCGTCTTGCAACTCCGGGCAGGGAGTAAAAAGAGGAAAGCAAAGAGGAGGAAGAAAGGGGCCATGCAGAGGAGTAGGGATCCATAAATAGAGAGCTTGGTGGGGTTTGCTGACTTTCCTCATGGTGCTCTGGGAATCTGGTCCCATCAAGACTCATCTGTATCCAACTCTGCTTCCCACTGGTTAACCCTTGTGGTGCACCTGGCCATACAAGCCTGGTTGCCTATGCTTTTCACAGCAAGACCAAAGCCAAAACACCATAAAAACAGGCATTTAATGCTTTAAAATCCTGGAGGATCACTGACTATTTTGGAGCATCCAGACTATATGAGAGAGGGTGTCAGAACAGTGTGGAGACTGCAAGGAATGATTCCTTTTGGAAGGGAGGCTCATGCTCTATGTATCTCGCTGTTGCTCATTGTGTGGCTTGTTGATGTTGTTTCCATTTTGCCATGGGAAAAAGGCCTCTGAGCTCTACCTGGATGAGGGAGGAATGACGCCCCTGGTCAGTGTTGTCCATGCCATTAAAAGTCATCCTGGTGATCACAAGAGACCAAAACACCCTTCAGACAGGACAAGGTACATAAGGACGTTCTTCCCTCTTGGGTACATCTATGTCAAGAGGCCGAGGGTGGAGGGATGGCTCTCCCCTTGGCAGTATTGTTTTGTGTCCTGGGACAGGTCAGTGCTTGGTGGGGAGAACCGTGTCCTATTGTATAGCCATGCCCTAGCCAGATGTTGCAACCCAGAATATGAGGAATAAGCCTGGAACTCAGAGTGGAAGCAGTGCAGATGCTGACGGCTCGCTGTCTGATGTGTGCTGTGAAGGAGATTCATTCCTCACTCCCCCAGACTCCAGAGCATCCTTCCCATGCTCTGCCCTGGGGCTCAGCACTGTGCTGGCCCAATGTGCTGTGGGATGGATGGTCCAGAGGAGTTCAAATCTCCCTCCTTTCCCTAGAGCTTCTGGGAATCTTCTATTTCAGAAACATTCAAGAGGAGAGTATTTTAGAGGTAACAGTAGCATAGAAACACCCTTTCCATTCCTCTCCCTTGGGAAAACATGTTCTCCTCTCATTTCCACTCTGTGGAGAGCATTCTCTTCCCATCCTAACCCCTCTTCTTTTTTTCTCTGTCACTCCCTCTCCCCCATCTCATATGAGTACACACTTTCCTGTCTCCTCTCTCTTTCCATATCAGAAAAATCAAACTGACAGAGAGACACAGAAACTCCAGAGAGTTCCTTCTCTGATTTCTTGGAGAAACTCTTGTCCATTTTTAATAGACACAGAGCACCAGGTTCTTCATTCGGCCCATGGAGATGGAGGTTGCAGTCCCATTTATCTCACAGACCTGCCATGGGACTGGCTTGAGGGGTTGACAGAAAGGGGGATTTATAGGAGAGCACTGAAACAGAAATGCACATCCCAGATCCTTCCCCTTTGGGTGATGATTAGGAAGGAGCCTGCCCCTCCCAAGCCATTATCCTGACACTGCTGGGGACTGAAACCAGATGTATTTCCCTCAGCTTTTTTCCATCCACCCATGGCTTCACAGAAACGGGCTGAAAAACCAACAACATGCTTCTGGAAAACACCTGAAGGATGCCCTCCAACACAAAGAGAACCTACAGGATGGATTTAGGCCAGAAGACATTATTTTGATTATGGTTTATACACAGCTGAGCAGTTTTCCTGATGAAGCATCCTGAGAAATCTGTAGATGGTCCTGGGGATGTGTGAATGCTGTGCTGTGCCAAGGCTGTGGAAACCCCTTGCAGGGAAGTGGCACATGTTCTTGGGTGTCTTTTGCAGGATTTGATTTTTTGCAGCAGGATGTGGCTCAGAGGAAAGCCAAGGGAAGGACAGGAGGATGCAGCCTCGTAGGACTGCAAAGACTGGCTTAGGCAGAGATGCAGAGCAGCGATACCTGAACAGGTATCTGGTTGTTATGGTCTGAACTGGGATTGCTGGTTCTCCAAGGCCTCTGGCTGATGTTACCATGCATTCACATCCTTTCCTCTTTCACCTGGGAAGAGGGGTTCAGGCAGATTTTGGGGAGCTGACAGCGCTTCCAGGGAAAAGGAAGGTCGGACCTTGCAGTGAAAAAGTGTCACTGAGCCCAGAAACCAAGAGGCAACAAAAAGGAATGGGTGGAGATGGGAAAGAGGATGAAGATGAGAGGATGATAAAGGGGGATGTGAATCAGAGCACAGAGCCAGCCCAGCGGACAACGCCCAGGGCTTCCCGAAAAAAATGGAGGATGGGGTGGACCAGCGACAGCTGGAAGATTTAATTGCTCCTCTCCACAGACCTGTTCGGCTCCCTCCCTCTCAGATCTGCATTTCAATATGAGAGCAGCAGTAAGTGGGATGCCGCTGGAAGGGGTTAGAATGATTAATCATTTAAAAAGCAAGATCTTAATTACAGGGTGCAATTTTTGCTATTTAAGGAGTCCATTAGTTTCCAGAAAGGAAAAAAAAAATATATATATATATATACTGCAGGTTATCCTCCTTTTGAAGAAAATGGGAGGGGGAGAAGCCGGGGGGCCACAGCACCCAGGCTGGCGTGGCCGCCCCTGCCTGGGCGAGGGCGTTGGTGTGCGAGGATGGCGAGGGGGAGGTGGTGTCATTTGTTCCCCGAGTGATATTTTTGAAGGGTGCTGGCTGCGAGCGTTCGCCGCGCTCAACCACGCGTTGGCACAATCTGTGCCGGAGCAGGCAGACGGCTTGTGCTCAGCCTCCCCCGGCACGGCTCCTCCTCCGCCGGGAGCGAGGGGAGTATTCGGCCGCTGTCAGAGCACCGTTGACCCCTCGGCCAGAATAGCTCCCAAAGGATGTTTAGGGGGGTAATTGCCGTGATAACATCTTGTCTGCTGGGAGCCAGGCTGAGACCTCGGACGGCTCATCCTGCCCGCTGCTGGGGCAGCTCCGATCGTGCTTGGGGGGCTATAGAGCGCCATGGGGCACAGTGCTACTCCTGATGGGTGACACGGTGCATCGGGGCACAAGGGGACACCAGCTCAACTGATGCCGGAACCGGCGGCTGCGGGCTCGGCCCCGTCTGAGCCCGCGCCGCAGCCTGGAGGGAGGTGACGGGGGTTAATCGCCCACCGCCTCCCCTCTGACCCCTCTGTGGGTTTTTCTCTTGTATGGTCATTTAGCCGTCCCCTGACACAAAAGGGAGCGATTAAACACAGCTCAGGCCCTTCATGCTTTAGTGGATTAATTTGCTGATCCCCCACGGATTAAAGGTCTCGACAGGATCAGCGGGAGCAGCGGGGCAGACCCCGGCGGGAGGAGGCCAGTGATAGTCCCGGGCAAGCTCCAGCCCGCAGCAATCCCCCTCTCCGGGGACCTCGCGGTGTCACCGAGCCATGTCAGGGTTCAAGGCATCGGAAGCTCGCCTAAATACCGCATCCCCAACCCTCCTGCTCGCTTTGCCGACAGCCGAGCGTTGCAGAGTCGCTGGCGCCCCGATGGCTCCAGGGAGCGGAGCCTGTTCCCATGCACCCAGCAAAGGTGAACGGGGCAAGCATGACCGGCTGTTCCAAAGGAAAGGGGGACCAGCGATGATTTTGTGGGGCTGCACCTCAATGAGGGGGAAGCGTGGTTACCCTCCCCAGGCCTGCGGGAAGCAGAGATTGCATCTGCCTTTAATTACTCCCTCTCTACATATCAGATGCTCGTGCACCTTCTGCACATGAATGCTGATTAATTGCAGGGTTAGGCTCCCAGGCAGGCCGGACCACATTATTTCTGATGTTTGCTCTTTTCACGAGGAGAATAAATGCCATGAATCCACAGTAATCAGTGGCTTTTAGCTTGTCACTCTTATGACACTCTTTACTTAGACCAGGAAATGGCAAATGTGGTGGAAATAAGAACTTTATTATCTTTTTTTTCTTTTCTTTTCTCCCAAAAGGGAGGTGTGTGGTGAGGAGGGGGAAGAAGGTGGCAGGGGCATCTCGCGGGAGAGGGAGAAAGCGGCTCCATTTTCCCTGTGCCTGAGGAGCTGAGCTTCACCCTGTTCAGTGAAGGAGAGAGGAGAGCAGCAGCATCTCCTTTGTGAAAGGAGGCCCGGGTGGCATGTCAGACTGGGCCTGTCCTGGAGCAGTGGTGGCACTCTGGGGACAGCAGAGCTGGAGGGCAGAGGGACCTCTGTTACCCTCCATAGCATCTGTGGCCTTGCTTGAAATGCCGAGCTTGGGCATGCACCATACAGCCACATCCGGGCACAGATACCCACGTGTGCTGCATCCAGGCTGGGAGACATCCCATAGCCTAACCAGAAAGGAACAAGGCTGGGGGGAAACGCAGAAGGATCATCATAGAAAGGTTTGGGTTGGAAGGGACTTTAAAGATCATCTAGTTCCAACCACCCCATTCCAAGGATGCTTATTCTCCTGTCAGGGATGAGCTTCGGGGGACAAACAGCTGCACCCACAGCATCTCCCAACCCTCACCCTTTGCCTTCGCTCGCCGGCAAGCCCTGTTCTCCTCCCAGCAGAGCCCCATCGGCTCAGGTGGGAAACCCTTTCACCGCCTCCCTCAATGCCCTGCTACCGATCTCATTGCCACCGCTTAGCTCAGTGCGAGGGCAGCCCTCGCCTTTTCAGCAGCGAACATCTGGCGTGCGGCGGGCGCCTGGCCACGGCCGCCCCGGCCCCCTCCCCGCGCCGCCCCGCCGGGGTTGCCCGCAATTAGGCAGCCCTGAGCCCCTGGCCGTGGCCCCGCTCAGGTGAGCACCCGGTTCCGAGGATGGAGGTGTAATTAAGGTTAATCAGGGGGCCGGGGATCAGGGCGGTGGTGGGGAGACCCAGTGAGCTTAATGGCGGCCGTAATTAGGCAGCTGTGGAGAAGCGGTTAATGAAGACGGCAACCGTTAATAAAGCTCTTCCTGAGCAGCCTTCTGGCCTGGGTAATTGAGGGATTTGCAAGTGCCATCTCCCCCTTAACCCTGTAATGAGCAGACCCGTGGCAGCCCGCGTTAACCCTTCCGGGGACGGAGGCGGTGGCAGCGGGGCCACTTGCCGCTCTGCGGGGACGTGCCAGCAGGGCTGTGGTCGTGGGATGTGGGTTTGAGCATCTCCTCTTACTACCGCGTCCCCAGGGCTCCCTCTGCCCCGTGGCTTCCCCGGGAGCCCTTTGAGCCATGCTCAAAGCGGCTGGCAGAGACTTTTCTCGCAGATGCTGTGGNGGCCCCACCACCCACCAGCGCCGGGATGTCATCATCAGCCCAGGCCCTGGGAACCCACATTGTTAGCTTAGTAAATAGAGAAATCCCCACTCAAGCATTGCAAATGAGGGCAGAGGGGGAGCCGGGGAACCGCGCCGGCGGGCCGCAGGGTCTCTCCCCTCTCTCTCTCTCTCTTTGAGTTGTCAGATGAATTCAGTGGTTAACAAAGAGCAAGGGAGGGAGCTGAGCTGCTGTCGCAGCTGGGCAGGGCGCTAAGAGGAGGCAGGACTGCAATGCCACCACTCCAGCGAGCAGCTTCGGTCCTGCAATACCTGCTGCAGGTGGGCAGGAGCTCGGCGTACCCCCAGGGCTGGGCCTGCCACGTACCTGAGCATCAGTGACTCTGCACCCTGAGGCTCGTACTGTAACAGGGGGTGACAGCCAGGGAAAAGCAGGGGGGCTGAGAACACATCCCACCCTTCCTTTGCTTCTCTGCTGCTGGTTGTACTTGCATAGATGCAATTCCCCAGGGAATCCTGGGACCTTGCTGGGCTATGGGGATGCACCATACCAAAATGCTTGTGAGCATCCTGAATGTGTCAGTAAGGCAGTGAGGCAGATCAAAAGACACAGAAATGCTTTTATTTTCATCTGAAATAAAAAAGAAGCACAAAAGAGCCGCTTTTACAGAGCGATGGTTCTGCTTTTCTGAGTGGGGCATGAAAATCAGGTGGTGAGTGGAGCGCCCAGTTCCAGCTCTGGCAACAGTGATGCTACTTATTCTGTAGCACAGCAAAGCCTCTCTTGGCCCTACCAGCAGTTTTTCTTCACCTCTCACCAGGGATGTTCCTGTTTCCCTCTACTCTGGGGTTCTGTATGCGCAGGGAGGTGTCGAGAAGGGTACGCACCCTCCTTTGCAAGGTGCACAAGGGCTGAGAGCTGCTGAGTGAGAACATCCTGCTTGGCACAAGTGTCTGGAGCCAGACTCCATGCTGAAACTACTGCCTGTTGACTCTGCCCCACAGGAGACAGGACAACTGGGAGTCTTTAAAATGTTTATTAAGATGTGGAGGTGTGGGTGGGTGCCCTGCTCTGCCAGTTGCTTTAATCCAGAGCCAGACAAGGTCATGGTGAAGAGTTGGGTGTTTCACAGACTTTCTGGCACTGTGAGCAGCGATGCTGTTCCTCATGTGAGCTGTGCTTGAGGTCTCACTTCCTTCCACAGTGCCCACAGAGCTGCTGCCCACAGGAATCCCAAGGGAGGCACAGCCAGAGGGTCAGGAGGAGCCATGAGCCACTGCCTGGGAGTGGGCACCCAGAGGTGAGTGGGTGAGATGGGAGCACAGATTCAAGGCTGTTCTCTCTCCTAATAAAAAGCTTTTTGCTTTTTTTGCATCCGCCACTGGAGGGTCAGAGAAATCTGCCTGCAGGACACATTTTACCAGGCCATGGTGATTTGTAAGGGATTGAAAGGTCTCAGTCTTTGATTTTTAATGTTAACCTGGCTTTGTTGAACTGTTTCGCTAAACTCTTCAAATTGTGTTTCTATTATAATAACATGTTGGGCTTTAAAAAAAGACATTTTCAAAATTATAGCAAAAACACTGTGTCTTCACCCTGGTTTCAACTGTGGCAGCTGGATGAGCAGTGGGTGCAGGAGTCTTGGGGATCCCCTGAATTCCTGCCAGGGAGTTTATCAGAGCACTTGCAGCTTGTGCCGCTGGGTGCTTGTCAGGACCATATCCTTACCCCAGCACAAGCAGGGCAATTGCTATTGCAGTCAGGCAGCCAGAGGCAGAGCTGCTCAGATCCTGTACTGGGAGTGAACCTTGCATTCTACCCCATTTTTGGGGTACAACTGGCTTCTGGCACCTCCATGCCATGGGTGCCAATGCTGTTCTTGTCCCCAGGTAGGGACAGTCTAGTGTGGAACACCAGCCCTTATCTCCAGATTTTCCAGTGTGTCACATGGTGCTGCAGCCTGAGACTTCCTCACATCCTGACCTCTCCCCAAATCTCTTGGGCTCACCTGAGGTCATTCTCATAACCAGATTTACTGCTGGTTATACTGGGGGGATTGGAAAGAGCCAAGACCCACTCCCCTGAGACCAACGCGAAAAGTGGACAGGAGTTTGTCCTGCCCTGTACAACAGTGTGCATGGAGGGGTGGGAAAGAAGATGCTGGGATGAGAGAGCAGCTTGGAGCTGCAGTTGTATTCAGGAAGAACGATGAAGAAACCTCTCCCTGCTGCCCTGCAGTTTCAGGATCCAGATGCTCCCTACCCATGCCAGCAGCAGCTGTGCTGCAGGGTCAAGTGAGCTCCCAGGTTTTCCAGCCACACACCCACGTCCCTTGGGAAATCAGGGGTGGCTCAGCCTGCATCCCTCCATCCCTCCCTGATCCCATGGGCTGATCCTGTGGGGACACTCCCAGCCAAGCACTGTCATTCATCGTCTCCTACAGTGCAGGGTCATCAAGCCGGGAGTCACAAGTGAAAAGTCACTTCCAGGTTTTTAGGATGGCTTTTTCTTTTTTTGAGAAGAGCAAATTTCTATTAAATCATAGATAAATAAAGGGAAGAAAAAGACTCAGCAGAGACCAAGTAGTCTTCAATAGCTGGTGTCTGCTGGTGTTGAGCATCTCCAAAACAACCTGATAACAAATATATCCTCTCACTAGCAAACCTGCTTTGGCAGATCCCACATCAAATAAAATATGTAGATTTTTCATGAGAAGGTTTATTTTTTTTTTTTTTTGCTCATTGTTCCATAAAACACATTTACTCAGTCACATACAAAATACATTTATCCAGTTTCTTTAAAACAAACAAAATAACCTCTCCTCTCCATCTGGCCCCTCTCTCTGCTCCTTTCTAGCCTGGTCTGCTTCCCTATTCCTCGCAATATGGAACATGACAGGGTATTTTCAATGCTATTTTTGTCCGTTGTGTCATAGCTTATATTTAAAATAGCATTTAAATCTGCCAAGTAGTGTGGTGTTTTAAACTGCTGTCAGACTGAATTTCTCCTCCTACATACCGCAGATTTCAGCTACGACTTAAAGACAGCTGAGGGAAGCTTTTGAGGAAGGGGGGAGGTGGAGGTGGTTGGGGACCAGATTGTCTGCAGGTGTGAGGACAGTCAAAGGATATTAATAGGGTAAAGGCATGCTGGAGGGGGGACACAGACCCAAAGAAAGCCCGGAAAGGTGCATAGGGGAATGAAATTGCCTTCCCAAAGGAAGTTCTTGCCTGGACAAAAGGTGATGTGATGGTGGGACCAGTAGGCTGCACCCAGCAGCTAAGGAAATGGGGGGTCTCTGGTCTAAGGGAGAAATGAGAGACCCCCATAAAGGGATATTTGCTCTGCATTTGGGGTTCACCTTTCAGGTCCCAAAAATAGGATCAATTGAACCATTAGTAAGGGCAGCCTCAAGACAGAGGAGGAGGTTGTGCTGCCTTGCTTGCATTGGAGTTTATTCTCCCGTTCTTCATAATTTAATTTTTGGGATATGGCTGACATCTGAAAAGCCCTGAGGTGAAGCAGTACGATCATTCTCTGTGGTCTATGCCTGGGAAAGGCCCCATTCCCCTTCTTTATGCTTTTGGAGATCTAAAAGTCAGCTGGTCCCTTCTTTCCCCACCATGAATAAACATTTCAGCCATCCCCAGCAGAGCTGGCTTGGTTGCAATCACATTAGAAACATCAGCCTAACGCTTCCCAGACAAACCCTCAGCCAGTTCAAACCTTCACAACCCCTCTGAAAACATCTCCCACCGAAGGAGATATTCCAGAAATGGATCTCCTCTCCCATCTGAGCCCAAGCCACCTTTGTTTCCTCTGTGCAGCCTTCAGCCCTTTACTTTAGGTGCTGTGGTGTTCCCTTGATTCGCTGTTGTCCCTTTCACATGTCCCCATCTATCCGTGGGCACGTCCCAGCAGCGTGATGTGTCCTGAATGGCATCTCCCACCCTCTCCCCCATTGCCCTGCTCTGCTCCATGAGCATCCTGCCGTGCATGTCTGTGTCATAAGAAGATGCTCCACGTCACTGCTCCCAGTCTCTGGCACACGAATAGCACAGGGATGCCCAGGCTGTGGTCCCTGTCACTTCGGCTGCCCCCGCCTTCCTTCCTTCTCTTTCTGGCTGCTCATGTCTCTGCTGGGCTTGGCTTGACAGCGTGCATGGGAATTGTGAGTACCACAGGGAGGGCCAATGGAGCTGGGAGCATCCCCACGCCGATCCTGGCAGGCACCTGCAGCCCCACACGGCTGCAGAGGAGTTTGGTGTCTCTTCTTCCCCATATCGTTTTTGGCTGCAGTGGAGGTCTGGCACGGCCCCACCAGAGGAGCTGATGTTCAGGAGGGGTCTCCTCCTGCATCCCTCTCTGCCCCAAGAGCTCCAAAGACAAGGGGTGCAGGGTCTAACCCAGCCCCTCACTCAGCCCTGCACCTTCCCCAATGCCGATGGGACCCATGTCAGATCCTGATGGCTGCTTGATCCTCCTGGATGTCTGGAGGGATGGGTATTTCTTAGGGTGTCCCCAGCCTGCAGGTGACCCCACTTTCCAAAAAAGGTTTGGGTTTCTCTCCCGCAGCTGTCCAAGGCTCATTTCTTACTCCATCTCTGTTGGTGTCTCATCCTCTCCTGGGAAACCTGTGCCTGCCATTGAAATCTCCTACCCATCCTCTTCTGTCAACACCACCTAAGGAAGGGACAGATTGAAAATTTAGCAACGTGTCCGCTGTGTCAATAACTCCCCCTCGTCATCTCCTGGGCCCACAGAGATCTGCTCACCCATCTTCTCCCTGCTCCGCACACAGACGTCCTCTCCACCCTCTCCCCCTTCACCATTTCCCCTCCTGCCTGGAGTTTTCCATTGCTCACCCTTGTTCCCAGAGGGAGAGATGACCCTTCCCACAACTCCTTATTGTGTCATGCAGTGCCACAACCCTTGACACATCCCTGTGCTGGCCCCAAAACCAGGTCTGCTACCCGTTGGCCAGGATGGCAGAGGCATCTCTGTTACACCCCTCAGCTTTCTGGGCTGAGACAGGACCAGCACCAGGATCTCTTCCTTTGGGATCACCTCCTGCCTCCAGTTCGGTCCCATTCACTAGCTCAGCTCAGGATAGGGTGAGGCACCGTGGGTGGGGATGCCTGGTTGGGTTTGGTTATTTATTCCCCCAAAAGGCAAGGCTAGTGAAGGGGTACGGCTGGCTCCACGATTACATCGTGGCGCGTTAATCAGCCGCATTAAAATTCCGAGACAGCTCCTGCCAAAGTGGCTGCGCGCCGTGCAAGGTGGCTGGGAAACGCCGGGAGCCGTGACAGGCAGGCGCAGGCAGACAAAGAGCTCGCTCCGTCACTCCGGGTCTGCTCCGGGAGGAGAAAACCAACACACACGCACACCCCCCGCTCCGCACCACCACACAGCCCACGCCGCCCGGCCGCACGGATGCCACCGGAAAGCCCTAGGCGAGCAAGCGTGCAGTGGCCAGCGAGCCTGGCAGTATTCCAGCACCATCCCAAGGGATGTCTAGGCTGGATGAGCATCCTGGCTGACCCCATAGAGATGGGTGGTACCCGCCACGGGGGACTGGGATGTCACGGTGGTGGGGAGCACCCGCTGTTCAGCCCCTGGCATCCCATCTCTGCATGCGTGGGGAGCGAGTGTCCCCTCGGGGTGTGAGCCCCCAGGGCGAGGCCCCCCAGGCCGTGTCCCCCTCCGGAGCCCCTGACAGCTGTAGTAATGCGTTTTGCCACAGGGTGCCACTATGGCAAAGCTCTAAGGCCGGCGGGCCCTCAGCCCCGTTGTGTAAGGATGGATACCTGGCGTTACCCGCGTTACTCGTGGTTTCCTTCTTCCCCTCCGCTCTCACCTCCCCTCATCCACCCCGCAAGAAAACTGCGGCAAGAGGCCCCCAGATATTCATCCGAAGGGGACAGTGCTGCCGGGTGACCCCTGCACTGCAGGGCGAGGGAGGGGATCCTGCGACCTACTCTGAGGTGTCCTGAGAGTGATACGGTGGAGACAGACATGTCAACACTGTGATGGCATTGCTCTGCCTCCACCAGACCTGGCAGGGAGGAGAGATTTTGGAGGGTCCCACAAGGTGGGACGTTGTGCCGTGACAGGGAGTGAAGGGGACACTGTGTGACACAGATGTCCAGGAGCAATACTCCAGCCGTGCTCCTCTCCTTCATTTGGTGTGCTGGGCTCTGGGGATGCAGCTCCCCAACAAAGGGGGTCTGGCTCCATAGCTGGGGAGCAAGCAAAGGGCCTGGCAAGGCTACAGCCACTCATCTCATCCAGCTTTTTCTCCAAGGATGGATCTGGCCAGCCCTGTCCTCCTGCAGCTAGGCCTGTGAACCGCCTGAGAGAAAGGGGATGCTGCAGCTGGGACACCCCATCCCATCCCATCCCATCCCATCCCATCCCATCCCATCCCATCCCATCCCATCCCATCCCATCCCATCCCACTGTAGGAGTGCGCTGGCTGGGTCCCTGAGTTTCAGAGTTTCTCTTCCCTTGACACTCCAGCTTCTTCCCTGCCTCTCCCCAAAGAAGAGGAGATGCCATGAAGCAGCTCGGACCTGCTCCCACAGCAGCACCCCAGCAGACCTACTCTGCACCCACACGAGAGGAATGGCATGGCTCACCAAGGAGACAGAGCTGATGAGAGCTATGCAGGATCAGGCCACAAACATGAGAATTTTTAGGGTGAAAAGTGCTCTGCAAATGGCAGGCAGTGGGATCCTGCGTGCTGCATCTGCCGCGGGCGGAGAGAGAAAGAAGATTCTCTTCTTCCCTCGCTAATAAAGTCTGGCTGAAATGACACAGTATAATCAGTGTTTACCTGGGAGTTTACATATGGTTTGTTGTAATTATAGTTTCAATTCCTGCTTTTGCTTTTTTTTTTATTTTTTTTTCCTAACATCTATTTTTCAATCAGTAAAAGTAAATACTATTTTCAGCCCAATGTAATTCTTCCACTCCGTGGCCACAAACACAGCGAGGAGAGCGATTCCATTTGTGCGCTGTGCAATTGAGCAGAGAGAGGAGCCCGGCGGCTGCGGAGCATCAGCGAAGCCACGGCCGAGCGGGGACCTGGGGACATGGGGACGAGCCTCCCCTCCCCACTACGAGTGCCCCAGGGCCTCCACCCCACCTGGCAGGGCTACCTTTGCTGCTAAAAACCAGCACCAGGCCCAGACATTGCTTCTCATCTCGTCGGCATCATTAAAACCCCAAAGCTGCCTGGTCGGAGGCAGTGGGGAAGGGATAAGAGACATTAGGTGAAGCATCATTTATTTCAGGGCTGGCAAAGCTTTGTTCTTGCTTGGGGATTGAGTTGGCACTAAAAGCACCGCGATCCCCAAGATTTAATTTTCCCCCCCCCCCCCCATTTTTATGTGTGTGATTTATAACAAATCAAGGATGCCGGTGTCAGGTCCCCTCCTTCACCCAACTATTGTCACACACACACACTGATTAAAACCACCCGGCCCCCGCCGGTTCCTCCTTGTCCATCCATCAGCTGCTCCGAGGACAAACTTAGACATCCCACTCCTAGCCCACACCTCCATCCATGTCTGTTCTGGCACCCTGGGCTTTAAACCAATATTGGGTATTAATTTGGTGTGCACATACTCACATTTAAATATATATAAATAGGTATATTTATTTATGTCATGCACCTAAATCCCTGTAAAAATAATTGGGAGCTTTGTCTCAAGGAGGAATTGGGCATTATTGGGATGCAGAACAAACACGTTGCCCTAGAGACACACAGAGTGTTTCTGCCTCGGCCACTCCAGTTGAATATTTGCTGGTTCAGGCACGGTTTGCACTCGGTGCCAAGGCAGAGCCGCTGCCGGAGGCTGGCGGGCAGCTAGGCAGTGCTGTCAGGAAGGGGATCAAAAAGGGACCCTTCTCCTCTCCGGAGGATCTCAGCCCCTCAGGGGAATCAAGCCTGCAACCCAGCATCCTCATCATCCTCATTTTGGGGTTAAAAAATAGGTGATGAGTATGCTTCTCCAGAGCTCTGTCTTTGGCCTCCACTCTCCTGCATGCCCTGCTCCGCATCAGGGAATTACTGGGGTTTTTTACCATCTTGTAAAAGGGCTTTTTTCTCTCCGGATGCACACGCTACTCCTCTGAATATCCTTGGGAGAAAAGGGGAATGTTTCAGCGAGGGTTTTGGGAGGGGGCCCTTGCCCCCAAGGCCCCAGCATGGCAGGCGGGGAGCTGGGGCTGGGGCTGTGTGGGAGCAGAGCCACCCCTCAGCAGTCAGGGCTCCCCGGGCCTGGGAGTGCAGCTGCACCAAAAAATGCCCGTCCCGAAGCATGGGCAGCTTTGGCCGATTAATTCAAGGGGTGCTGAGTTTGGATTTCTCAAAATAGGAGGAAGGAGGGGGAATATTCACCAGGTCAAGAAAAGCATCCCTCTCCCGCCACTGCCTGATGCTGAAAAGAAAATTAAAACCCAAGCAGTTTTTAAAAAATACAATAAAATAGAATTGGTTTATTTCTCACTTCCACAAAAAAAAAGCTCTCCTCACCAATCTCAAGCATGAATATATTTTCTTAGTATATTTCTTAAAAGTCTACCACACTCAACCTTTTTCCCCCCAAATTAAGAATGAGCTGGTTTAAACTCTCACCCAAAATATTTATTGCGAGGAACAAAGATATTGGAATTGTCTCCAGCATTGGATTTCAATTCTCCCTTTCAGGCTTTTATCTTTTCAATCCAAATTTCAGTGACAATAATCCGATTTTGATTGACATTAAAATTATTTATTGTCACATTGTAGCTGTTTAATAAATTGTGCCTGCTTTATTTTTTGGCTTATAAATACTGTATCTTTACTACCTTGGTACTTAATTCAAGGGAAGAAACCACTTCTGAAGGCAGGCAGCAATAGTCTTAGCTCAGGCAAGATATAAAAATGCCTTTTTACACACATGAACCTAAGCAAAGAGCTGATTCCACCTTTTTACTAATTTATATATTTTAAATCTTTCTGGTTTATACAATTTTGCTTTATTTTCCAATGTTAAAATATGCTTCTGTGAGCTATGTGTAAAATGAAGATTATTTTAATCTCCTTTCAGATACAGAATAATTATTTGTCAGGAACACTTAAAAAATCAGGAAAACAATTCATGACACTTTCATGATCTAGATTTGAGAGATTTTTCACCATTCTAGGAGTGAGTTCATAAAAAAAAAAGAGCAAAAAAAACAAAGCCAGGCGACATCCATTTCAGAGTGCCATTTAAATCTGGGTCGTGTTGCAAATGATTTTCTTTTTTTTTTTTTGAATTTCCACAAATTACTGAAAGTTAAAAGAACCACCAGCACATTTTACTATTTAAAAAAAAAAAAGATTAAGAGAGAGAGAAAATTAAAAAATAACATGGAAAAATGTAACCCTCGTAGGATAAACCTAAAGGGGTTCCTTTGCAGAAATATTTCCCTGGGTGAAAGATTTCAAGCCTGTGTCCCACAGATTCTTTTTGGCAGGGGGGCCTACCTTTTTGTGCTGAGTACCAGGGGGGTGCTGAGGGGTGCTGGAGGATGTCAGTGCCCCAGGGGTGTTCTAGGGACACAACACTTCATTCTCCCGCCTGCAGCAGGCAGAGCAGGCTGTTTACCCACTGTCTGAATGCCCTGGAAACCCTTTCTGGGGGGAGCCTGTTGGTAGATAAAGGAGGTATCTGCTGGAGAGAGTGGGTTTGTTCCCTGTGACTGTGTAAGTCATGGTGGAGGGGCCAGGACCGCAGTAGGGCTCGTGGGACCAGAGAGGGATGCAGGGCAAGGCAGGGAGCAAAGATGCTCTGCAGGATTCGGTCTTGTGCCCACTTCCCTATGCACAGACCCAGTGCCACCCCCAAACCTATCCCAAAGCCCAAATCTACACCTGACATCTACATGGGTTTGCTCCCAGCTCCGTTACTGACGCTGCTGTTTCAGGGCAGTGTTAGGGTCCCCTGGAGAGCCCCAGGGAAAGGCAAGGCCTTTCCTGCAGGGACACAGGGTGGCTTTGAGGACACAGACTCTCACCCAGTGCCAGAAGGACAGTGGGGCTGTCCTTGGTCTCCCTGCTGATCTTCTGTGCTGCCTCTCCCAGTGCCAGGCGGCCGCAATAGCTCTGGCAGCCACATTTGTTTACGGGCTGAATTTGTATTAAAACGGTTCATTATTTTCCTGACTGGCAGGTTTCCAGGGTCCGTGCTAGTTAATAATTGCTGCCAATTAAACCTTCACAAAATATGCATTGCAGGGACAGGGTTGGGGGGGGAAACAACACGCGAGGATTTCTCCCGAGCCCACGGATGGCTCGTGCTGCCGTGGAGGAGTCCCGTGGTGGTTGGGAACGCGGCGTTTTATTGCTGCCCGCTGTGGGAACCTTTCAGGGAAGGGGCAGCTGAGCCCCCCAAGATGGGGATCCTTGCAGGGCTGTCACTGAAAAGGGGTTTGTCCCTTTATGGGGCAAAATTTGCAGCTGGTGGAGGGAACAGAGTAGGATCGGTCCAGGTGGCCCCCTTGACCTCGCAGGAACTAGCCTGCTCATCCCAAGCCCTGACCTGCCCACTCACCCTGTGGATGGGTGTCCCCAGGTGGGCAGCCAGGGCTCAGGACATTGCCCCAACCCCGAGCATCCCACTGCAGCTTCAAGAAGGTTTCTTTTAAAAGAGCAGCTCCTTCTTTTCCTGCCTTTCCACTTGTTCCCTTCCGCTGCTGGAACACCCTCTGTCTCTGCAGGCCAGCAGAGCATCGCCTCTGAATTCCACCCCGATCCCGCTCCGAACCCAGCTCCAGGCACAACCTGGAAACAAAGCATTTCTCAGGGGTGAAACACAAGCAAACCCCCATGGTCCAGAACCCACCCGGGGCTGGGGCTGCCCAGTTCCTTCCACCTGTGACCTCAAGTGTCTTTTACAAACCATGAAGATGTGAGCACATTTCCCAACCACCACTTGAAAAGCAGCCAAAGAACGGGAATAAAGAATCATTATTTAGTGAACACTCGCTCCACTCTTTGAAGCTGGGAAGCTCGGCAGAAAGGCTGGGTGTTCAGGAGGGCTGTGGCTGTGGGAAGGCTGGGGGGAATGTTTCTCGGATGCTAAAATTGCTCGGAGAGATGCGGGAGTGGGACTGCATTTGTGGGAAGGACGGCTGCCGAGGAACCGCTGCCTTTCAGAAAGGCAAATAATCGCAGCCTAGGTTAGCTCTTCTGTCGAGAGAATAATTGTGCTTCTAAAGGCTCTGATATGATGAGCAGCACTGCTTTGAAATCGAAATAAATACATAAATAAATCAGGGATCTTGGACTGATTAAGGCAATTGCTTCCCTTGCTTTTGCAACCCCTTTGGGTCCTGGTTCCCAGAGCCAATTACATATTTAAAAAGTTTCTCTTTGGAAAAAAAAAGAGGACTTACAACTCTAAAATAAAGTTTCTTTGTGGTTGTCTAATGAACAGCAAGGGCCAGGGCAGTTTACAGTTATTAATTGGATTTAAATGGCTCCAATTCTGTCTTGAAACATCTTCTTGAGCTGGCCACAATACGTCTGTGCCCTCCTGGCTACGTCACACAGGGTCAGGGCATGCTGGGCACCACTGGCCCAGGCCCCTTTGTGTGGGTGAGCAGCCAGCCTACCTCCCCCGTGGCCTCTCCTCCTTCTCCACCCCATGGTCAGTCCTACAAAGGCCCCCCAGGACCTGCTGAGCTCCCACTGCCTCAGAGAGGGTACGGCTGAAGCCGATGGGGAGACAAGCCAGGAAGATGCTGAGGGTGCGCAGCCATTACTTTTCCAAATGAATTCACAGTTTCTCCAGCTCTGTATCCCTCCTGCATGACTATGGGGGAAATTTGCTTTGCCACCCACTCCCCACTTTATCCCCCACCTTGGCATGCTGCAAACCCCTTCTTGCCACCCAAACCTCAGCTTATTTCTAGGCTCCACATGGCCACGACATGTGGGAGCTCGGTAGCCGGCACGAGCCCAGGGACTGCCTAAGCCTCTCTTGGCGCACCACACCTCACACCACCGTGCACCTCCAGGCACTAAGCAGGCAGAGAAAAGGCTCTATTCCTCACCCAAAAAAACTCGCAGGGAGCGTTAATTCAGCAAACAGCTTCCTTGCCATGAGGATAGGTGAAATAAATCTTTCTCCCAGCCCAGGGAAGTGCAGAAACATCACCCCTAAAGGGAGGCAGAGCTCAAGCCATGGGCCTCCTTGAATGTCTTCTCCCTGTAAACATGCATTATTGATAGCAGAAATTATGTTGGATTGGGTTTGGGATGTAAGGAAACGCTGGAGAATATTGATATTTTCCCGAGTTGCTTCCAAACCTATTCTTGGGTTTGAACGAGTTGCGTGTGTCAACTCCAATGAACAGTTTTAAGCTTTAATTCAAAAAATAGCATGATGTTTATAATACTATATAAGGTTTTCTCCTGGCTGTACGCACGGGATTATATATGTGTCGGTGTGTGGGTGCGGATGTGTGTGCAGGGATGTAATGAGACAAACAACTCAATCTGGAGCCGGTGGGGAGGAGGAGCTGCACACGCAGCCCCGAGCAGCGGCTGGTTCCCTTTGGTACAAATTCGGTTTCTCTTTTACCAGCCGTCAGCGTTGTCTGAACAAACACGTTATCATCGGGACCGATCCATAGATAAACAGGCGGTGATGTTGTAGGTGCAGGAATACACCTGGGGGTGCGTAGGGAGGTTTATTCTCCAGCTGTTGAATGCTGGAGATGGGCTGGTGCATGACAAGATGCCAGACGCTTTTCAGCACATCAAATCCGCATCTCAGCACTTTTCACAGCGCGGAGAGGAAACAGTAATTAAGCGACAGGACTTACACCACTTCCGAGCTGGAGTCTCGCTGCTTCCCTTTCAGCCCCATGCACGTGTGTGCCGATGGGCCCCACTATTCCAGGTGCAGCCTCACCCCTTCTTAAACACGGTCCTGATGGGGTATTTTTAATAACAGATAAATTATTCAGCAGAAAATGTGTTTCCCCCATTCCAGGATTTTCCTGCTAACACCTTATTGGTCATTTCTGTTGGTCCCTGCCCAGCTCTACTGGTTTTATAAAATGCTCTGGAATAATACTGGGAATAGCAGCGTGTGGGAAGGAGAAAGGTTTTTATCTGCATGGGGTCTTCCATCTCCAGCTCTGTTTCTATGGATATCTGAATGGAGTTTATATTTATCTCTTCCGTTTGAGCCATGTGTGCAACTTTGGAGGAGTAGGAGGAGGCCAAGAGCAGAGCTGCCCTGCTGCTGGCTCTGCTGAACCCTGACGCCTTTTGGTCAGCAGTGAGAGCATCACCCAACGGTCAAAATCAGCCAAAATATCACTACGGCAAGGGGAAACTGCAGAAATACTTGGGCCAGAGCTTACAGCAGCAGGCACTGTGTCCAGCAGGGAAGTGGCCCCTCTGCAAACCCCAGACACCGGTCAGGGATGACAGGGCAGGGGCATCACTCCTGGTCCCCAGTTGATGGTCCCCAGTCCCTCGTGCAGCTGTCCTGTAAATGGCCAAATTTCCTGGGAGCGAGGGATTTTCCATCTGTCACAGTGTCCTTTGCTGTCAGGAGAGAAGTCGGCACAGCCCTGGTGCCGGGGGGAGTGTGCCGGCTGCCGGAGCAGGTAGGACTGGGAAGACGAACACATGACTCGGCCTGGCCCCGGCACACCAGCTCCCAGAGCATTACCATGATGGCTCCATCATTAATTGATCAATCACTGGATGACAGTTAATTAAGTAGAAAATAAAGCTGCTCTGCCCAGCCTGGCATTAGTAGGCAGCGGCATTAAGATTTCTGGAGTACAAGGGGGAAATTAAAAAACAAAGGCACAGCTGGAGGAATAACCCCATTGCCGGTGGCTGGGGGTGGCAGCCTGGCACAGTGTTCCCTGGGTCAGGATGCACAGGCAGCCCCTGCACGGCAATGATGGCCGATTCTTGGCTTCTCCCCTTCCCAAGAAACTGGATCTCACCTGCTGCCCTCCAGGCATAACCCCCATTATCCATGTGCCCATTTCTCAACAGCTCTGGTGCTGCTGTCCGGGCACTGGCCACTGGCCACCAGACCTCACCAGCACACAGATCTGCAAAGGGGCTTTTCCTTTCAATCCTGTTTTCCCGTCTTTCAGTCCTGCCTTGTGAGCTAACCCACAGACAGGGCAGGGAAAGAAAGAAAGCCAGATAGAAAGCATCCTCCTGCCCCCTGTCTCATATGCCCCGGATTGTCTTGATATGAAAAATTACGGTTTTTGTTAAAAACTATTACTAATGAGGCGTCTTTCCTGCCCTTAATTGTTACCAAGGCAATGACCCCAGCCAGCCATCTTTAATTAACTTAGACTAGATCTCCTGAAATGAGTTCCTCGGGTAAATTGCTCACCACAGCTTTCAGGCACGGAGCCGTGTTTGCCAAGGCCACCCGCTCCGGCACGCTGCCACAGCCACCGGCAGAGGTGACGGCACAGGCTGGTGTCCCCACCTCTGCCTCGTCTTGCCACCACCGTTCGGCAATCCCAAAGCCAACTGGCAGAAACTCAGAGTAATATAGGGATGAGGATGGAGTGACTGATGCCTGACCATAGGGAATGGGATGAATGCAGGTTTCTCCATAAAATGGGAATTCACCCTGGCTGCTGGCTTCTCCCATCACAGGGGCTGTGGGACCAGCCGCACAGTGGCTGGCACCTCTCCAAGTGAAAATCACATTTCCTGCCTGACAGATAACGTCGGTCAAGAGAATGCCAAGGACGATTCCTGAAAATGCCATAATTGTTTTAATCTGATGGCGGATAAAAGATAATGATGCTAACAATATTTAAACGTAATTATAGTTTCCTGCGGCTGTTGGGCTCTCTGAATCCTCTCCACTCAAGTGGCTTTGTTTACGAGCAGCTCCAATAAGACAGGGCCCGTTTTCCTCCTCTATCGCCTTCACACCTGCACCTCCATCAAGGCAGGGGGTGGACACATGCCAGGGGGCGGACACATGCCAGGGGGCTGGATCTCCTCAGGGAGTGGTGCTGGTCAGCTCTGCAGTCACTCCAGTTTCTCCTGTTTTGGGCCCATTGTCATCCATCCTCTATCTCCTGGGATGTGGTGCCTTGTCTTGGAAAATGGACTGGGATGCTTGGACTATGGCAACTGCCAGAAAAGAGGGATCTGTTTTTAGAGTTTTAGGGACAGGTGGTAGAAGTAAATCCCCCCCATGAGAGTGGGGTAGGCATATGGTGGCTTGTTTCTTTTAGTCACCTGTGTCAGGGATGTGACCCCCTATAACCCCCAGATTCCATCCTCAATTCCCCTCCTAGGTGAACTGCCCAGCATCAACATAAAACAACAAAGCAGGACAAAGGGAATTTTTAGGAATGGTTTGCTGATGATAAAAAGAATCAGAGGTAAATGTCTGGAGGCTTTCAATTTACTGGAGAAGAAAACGGAGGAAGAAGAAAAATGGGATGAATCCCTACATCGAAGACCCTCCTACACTGGATACTGTTACCACCATCTCAAAGAAAATCTCCCAGTCTTTTGGGGACCTGGATGCCCTGGTGGCCCTGATAGCAGGAGGAGAGGTTGCAAAACAGCTTGATCGAGTGCACAGAAACAAGTAGTGAGAAAAGGTGGAATTTAGGCGAGGCTTTTAGAAGAAGTTAAATATGAAATGGCTATTTCAGTAGCTGTAGTTTAGCCTCCTGTGTGAATCGGTCTTTGTAAATAGGAATGGAGGATAGCCAACTTCCCCAAAAGGGCTCTACAGGGGGTCCGGAAAACCACAACGTCCTGAGTTTAATGGGGAAAACAGATAGAAATGGTAACAAAGAATGGGGAGAAACAGCAATAAACCTGATTGTTTGGTAAATAAGGCTGAGCCTGTTGCCGAGAAAGGAAGTTTGAAAAGCAGCTGGGGAATGAATAACCAGTTAAAAGTTAAGAGACAAAGTGGCATAACAAACCCTAGGGGTTCCCAGCTCAGAGCGGTCAGTGCCGCAGCCCCCACCGCAGGCAGGAGTGCGAGCCTTCAGAAGTGCCAGGGAGGAGGGAGGAAGTAGCAGCAGGACAATATCCATTGCTGCTCCAACATGATAAAATCTGGCACCGTGCAGAGGGCCATGGAAGGGTCTCGTCATGCTAATGAACTTGGCCTTCAAATGAAGGAGGTATTCAGTGTTGAGCACAGAGGAAATAAATCCGTTACCTACATAGCAATGAAACAGCTACATCCATGGAGGAAGAGTGCTCCAAGGTATGGATATGATATTGAAAAGATTATCCTGGTCACTGACAAGGTTGAAGAGGCAACATGGCATGTCAGAAATGACCCAGGATAGATATGCCCAGAGAAGAGGGCAGGGAGGGGTCAGGAGTGGGCTCACCCTGTGCCATGTGGGTCCCTGCCTCACTGAGGGCATCCCACGGGGGCTGGGGAGGCAGCAGGGCAGGGCGAGGAGACATCCTGGAGTTGTGCCATAGCTGCTGCCTGAGGAGGAATTAAATAGAGTCCAGCCTGCAGAAAGAAGGGCTTGGATGCTCCAGCTGGGTGCCTGGCACAGGAAGCTGCTTTGGCAGCCACCTGGGGTGCTGCAGTGACCAAAAGTTTGGAGGGGTTGGAAAAGTAATTGGGGAGAGCAGAGACATGCCTGGCTGCTGGAAAGGCAGTGAACCAGCTGGGGTTGAGGGCTCTGCAGAAAGCAGGGCAAGAGCAGGAAAGAGAGTGTCCCCTCCCTGTCACTGTCCTGTGCCCGGGCCTGGCCTGGGACACCTCTGGGGAGGGAGGAAGTCATCTCCGGAGCTGACATTGGTTTGGGCGTGGCCCGGGGTCCTCCACTTGTCCCAGACCATCTCTACCCTCCAGAGCCAGGCATGAACCTCGGTAGAGGACCCTTTACTGTAGCACTAGGAAGGATCTCCTCCCTCCCAAAATGCACCTCCAGGTTTCCCGGCGTCTCGCCCCTACTCCGCCGGGACAGATTCTCACCAGTTACCCCTTTCTCCATGGAAATCCAAGCGAGACACACAGGGACAGCTCTTTACAGGACACACATCAAAACGAGGAGTGCCCGCTCGTTTCTCCCATGCAAGACTAAGACGCGAACGGGGGCAGTGGGTCCCGGGGAAGTCCGGCCCCCTGCCCTCTCCTGGCCCGGCAGCCCACGGCCACAGCCAGGAGCTCGCGGCCATGGCCACGCGTGGCCGGCGCAGCGCGTCTCCACGGGTTCGGCGCAGCCCCGATGGGGCGCGTTGACATCTGTAACCAACACGCCGGCTCCGGCAAAGGCAGGGCTGCCCGGCCAGGCGGAAAATTAACACTGACATTGAGTTTAATTAAACAAAACAACCAGGCTGCGAGCTGGAGCGGGGACGTGGAGGCAGCTGGAGGAGCCGGGCTGGGCGCGGTTCGGGACCGACACCCGCCGCCGCCCCACCGGGACGAGCCCACGTCGGCCGGTCGGAGCCCGGCGTGGCTTGGGAAGCCGAGACTGAATAGGCGGCCCGACTTCCCCGTCGACACTGTCGGCCAGGGCCGGGAAACAGCATTTTCCTTCCCAGTTTTGCCCGTCTCTTTACAAAAAGACGCGCGGGGCGCAGCACGACGGCGGAGGCCCACGGGTGTCCCTACCCCGACGTGGAGCGGGACGGGTGCCCGGCCGTCTGAGGCGCGGGGGGTAGGCGAGGGACGCTCCAAGGGGCGGATTTCGTTGAGTGGGATTTGGGGAGACCCTGACCAACTGACAGCCACCCCCTCGCCGGCTGCGGCCCCGCGCCCGTCCCCGGCCCTAAACACAAGAGGTAGAAAACGGTCTGATCCGGACAGGGAGACCCCGGCAGAGCATTTCCCGGCCAAGCTGCTCCCCGGTGGGCACCAGTCGCACCAGTAGTACCAGTGGCACTGGCGCTTGCCATGCCTGGGCAGCGGAGCTCCGGGCAGCGCCGGCAGAGGGGAAGCCGTGCCCGGAGGGGCCGTGGTTTTACGCGGCTCGGCTCCGACATTGGTCGTACGAGGCAGAGCCGCCCTGCCCGCTGCCCTCTGCCCGCTGCCCGCTGCTGGCACCGCAAGTTCCTCCGCGGAAGAGCCGAAAATAGCGCGCAGCCCAGCGCAAGGCGAGCATAGGGCGGCCTCCTCCGGCCCCCCGACAGCCGCAGCGCTGGTGTCCGGTGTCTGGGGCTGTTTCTGTCTGACCCCCCACAGCCCTCTGCCCCCACCGGCAGCTCCCTGCAGCATCAAAGACCCTCGTGTTCCATCCAGCCCGCTGCATTGGGGTCCTGGAAGGGAGGGCTGATGCCTCTGCCGTCGGCCTCCTCCTCCCAGCTCCCAGTTCATAGCTTTGGGGCTTTTAGTCTGGTCATTTTATTTTATTTTATTTCACTTTTTTTTTCTGGGTGGGGGGGAGGGGGCGTGTGAAATGTCGGCTTTGAAGGATATTTGTAATAACATAACCAGCAAAATGAATGTCATATTTTTGCTCCAATGAATTGGATTTCCTGAAATATTGTCTCCGTAATGATGCCTTTAGGCTCCTCTGGATTAGATAACTCTCCAACCACATCAAGAAGGCTAATTATCCCAAAGCCACTTTCCTGGCGTTTCCACATCTATTTCACACACCTATGTATATCTATATTCAGAGACGGTGCTCTCACGAAATAGCCGGGGCTGCCGCTTTGCGCGGGAGGGGACGGGCTCCCCGCGCCCCCCNNNNGGGCCCCCCGCGCCCCCCCCCCGCCGCGCCCCCGAGCCCGGCGGAGCCCCGTCGAGCAGCCGTGACGACACCAAGCCCCACGGCCCCGCCAGCCAATCCGCGGGGCCCGAGCGCGCCCGTCAGCCCGCGCTGACCAATGAGGGGCGGGCGGCGCGGCCCCGGCGGGATCCCCTCGACGGCTCGAGGCTCCCGTGGGGCCCTCCGGGACCCCCCGGCCCCGTGGGACGCTCTGGGGTCGCATCCCCCGGTGCGGGGAGGGGGGACACCTGCGGGGCGCGGGGCCGGGGAGGGCCGGGGCAGCGCCAGGTGCCGGGGTTGCCCGGTGGGGTTGGGTCACGCCGTCACAAGTGGGGGTGTGGGAGGGGGCGAGACCCTCACAGAGGGGTGGGGGCCCGAGGAGCAGAGCCCCAAACAAAGGACGAGAGATTGTCCCGGTCCCACCGAAAACCCAGCGCTCTGGGGGGGCGGACAAGGCTGCCCCTGCACACTTGCGGGCGGAGCCGAGGAGCCCACGCGTGGGTGCCCCCGCGGCCACCCACCCCCCCTGCTCCGCCCGGCGCTGCTCTCTGTCCCGGCTCTTTGCTTCGGCCGGGGAGTCTGTACTTCGGGATTATTCAGCTCCTGCAAGTTTTTTGTTAGGCGGCCCTGAAAGGCCTCAAAGGCTGGGAACACCATTCTAATTACGGGGAAGCACAGCTTATTTAGAAGATAAAAAGAGACTTGTAGTCTCATAACAGCTTCTTATATCCGTCAAATAAGGATCTCTAATGACGGGGTGAGAGCCAGTGAATGCCTAAAACAAACTAAAAAAAAGGAGTGAAAATAAAGCAGCCAGGGGCTTAAGATATATTAAATTACCCTGATTAGGAATTTAGGCCGTGGCTCGAGTCTGCTGGAGAAGCTGGCGAGGGGGGGGGACGGAAAGTGCTGCTATTCATTTCTGGGGAGAGGGGTCAGTAGGTCGGAGGAGTTCACAGGGCCTGGCTCTATTCTTATGCTAACAGAGAATACAAGCGCTGGCCTGGAAAATAGAAATGAATTTGCAATAATCCGAGCCCCTCTGTTTGCAAGGCGAGCGGCTCTATAGCTAATTGCAGCCCGGCCTCCCCCGCCTCGTTGCGGACAGTTGTAACGATGCATGGGAGATTAGAGCCCGAGGGGCTTGGGGGGGGGATGGATTTAAGCCGTCTCTCCTCCTCCCTTCCCTCTGCCCGACGGTGAAATATTCCGGGGCAGGCGCTGGTGTTTGGGCTGGCTCTGCTCGGAGGGAGCGGGGCCAGGCAACTTCTTGAACTTCCCCGGAGCCGCGCAGGGGAGCGGCCGCCGGGCAGAGCAGTGTGCCGGGGGGGGCTGGGGGGATGGGGGGTCGGCTCTGCGCGGCCCCGGGGCCGGCGGGGGCGGGAGAGGGGGGAGGGAGGGGAGGGCCCCGAGACNTGGGGCGGGAGAGGGGGAAGGCAGCGTAGGTCCCGGAGACGGGGGGACCCCCATTGAGCTGCCGGTGACAAGCAGTAAATCGGGGAAGAATAGCGCATGGAAACGCGCCGTCGGGGCCGCTGGCCGGCCCTACAGCTGCCGCCCCGTCTCGCCGCCGTCAGAGCCACCGTCTCCTCGGTGGCATTCCCGACTCCTGCCCCATACATCGACGCCTCCTGCCCCGCACCCGATGAGTCCCTTCCCGCAACAGAGGAGTCCCTCCCGCACCCCGCGGGGTCCCGCCGCCCCCCGCCCCGAGCCGGCCGCGTCGGCTGCTCGACGGACTCCGTGGCCCCAGACTGTTTCAGGACCCTGGACAGGGGCGGGGCCGCCGTCGGGGCGCGGCGCCGCCGGGTCCCCTCGCGTCCTCCGGCCACGTCCGGACGGGTAGAGGAGGGGGGGTCCTCCCTGGTCCTGCCCGATCTTGGCCTCTCGCCTCCTTTTCCCTTCGTTACCGGGCTGGGATCACCCGCCGCAGCGGCCGTCAAGCCCCGGGGCCATGCTGTGGGGATGGGCCACGGTTTAGCACCGGTCGGAGCCCGCTCCAACACAACCACACTCGCCTGTGAGCGGAGATCGTGTATAGAGGACACAAATGCAGCCGAGGGGCTGTTTTAATGAATATCGAGCGGATCGGTCAGCCTCCGCCGCCCTCGTCGGCATGCGGGCTGCTCCCGGTGCTGGGGACGGTGTGGACTCCCCGCCCTGCCCCGACGGTGAAACGGGGTGGCATAGACCCGGGGTCGCCCTGCCCGGTCCTAGAGACAAAGAGCCGGCCCTGCTGCCAGAAATAGAGCCCTCTTTCGTTAACCGCGTTCCCCTCCTTCTCCTCGTCTTTGGCTGGCCCCAAAGCTGGAGCCAGAGATGCCCGGGGTGAGGGCTGTGCCTGGGGTGGGCAGCACGGGACGGTGACAGCCCTGGACAGAGAGCGGGACGGGCTACCCAGAGCCGGGCCGGACCCTGCGCCCCACACAGCCCTGGCAGCAATTTTGCCGACAGCTGCAAACTTTGCCCGGCAGCTCAAGGCTGTCCCTGCCGTCCTGATCCTGGAGAAATCGGGCGCAGGGGTACGGAGAGCGGGTTCGGGGGCTGCTACGGGCCGGGGCCGGGGTTGCCGAGGCCGCCCCGGCGGTCGCAGGTCTCAGGGTCTCCATAAATCACTTTTTCAGGCTCTTGAAATTCTCTCACTCGAGACTGAAATTAAAAGGATGATTCCCGTAAGTGGCACACGCCGGACAGAGTCACTCCCGCTCGGCATTGTCCGTGCCACGGGGCTTCTCCCAGAACCTTCGCCTAACACTTTTGTCGTTTTAAAAGGCAGAACCTCCGAATTTTATCCAGAGTGCTGTTTTGAAAGGCTGCTTAAGCTTAAGAAAATTATATTTCAGGTACATTCGGAAAAAAAACCCCAAACTCCAAACTTAAAAAAACCACTACACACAAAACAATCCATACACATAAAAATAATAAAACTAAAATTATTATTATTATTATTATTATTATTATTATTATTATTATTATTATTATTATTATTATTATTATTAATAATAATAATAATAATACAAAACAAAAAACAGCTGTGTTTCTAATTTCCAATTGTATATTAAATCGCTGAAAAAAAGAGACGGCATTATTTGTAATCATAATCTATTAACTGAGTTTGGGAGGAATTTTCAGCAGGAAAAAATTCATTATGGGACTGCTCTGTGAATTTTCGGTCTCCCGAGGACATACGGGAAAAGGATATACTCGGGGTTTTAAAAATTATTTTGGAAAACAAATTCGCCGGCGCTTTTATCTCCGCTGTGGTGGGACACGGAGATGAGCCAGGGCGATTTGATTTCTCAGTGCCGACCGGAGTTTGGGTTCTCCGCTCCCCCAAACACTGCCCAGTCCGACCCCGCGTCTTCTCCCCGCCTTGTCATTCCCGGCCAGAAATAAACAACCGGGGCGAAGAAAAGCTGGCTTATTTGCTAGAATAAAAATCGGGCTTATTTACAAGATTTTTTAAAATCGTGTTTATTTGAAAGAATGTAAAGTGTGTTTCTTTGCAAGAATAAAAATCGGGTTTATTTGCGAGACCAAAAAGCCCGTTTCTTTGCAGAGGGAGGACCCGCTGCTCTGGGAGGCGTGGGACGGGCAGCTGCGCCGTTTCTCGGGGGCACGCAGAAGAAAGGGGGTGCCTTCCCCACGGAGTGCCCCTCGATGGGGCTGGGGCTCATTCCCCAGGCGGTCCCCCCCGGGCTACGAGCGGCCGCTGCGAGGGGCGCCGGGGGCCCGCACCCAGCCCCGCACCCGCGGCGCCAGGGCGCTTCCCGCTCTCTCACCACAGATATGCGGGGATTTTGGGGGGCAGGGAGGGAGACACAAAGGTGCCCGGGAAGCGCCCTCCTCTTCCCGCTGAGGCTGAATTGCCCCACGGATGCGTTTTCCTCGCCCCGCGGCCCGTCGCGCACTGTTCGCCTGCCCTCCACGCAAGGACGGGAGACCTGTTCCCCCTTCAACGAAAACCCGGGGGGGTGACGGCGGGGCCCTCTGCGGTGCCACCCTCGCCGCAGGACGGCCGGCATGGAGGGGAAGCCCGGCCTGGGGGATCCCCCATCTCAGCTGCGAGCGAGGGGCGGCGGCCTCTCCCCGCACCCCCCGGCCGTGGGTGCGGTGCTCGGCCGTGGGAGGGGGGCTCCCCAAGTGTGCCCAGGCTGTGTGCGGACACCCTCGGCTCCGGGGCACACACGCGTGTGCGGGACACGCACAGACACCCCCCGGGTGCTGACCCACCGGTGTGACACACCCACCCGAGTGGGGACACGCGTACGGCGCGGGGATGCAGCACGCGTGTGCGGGCACGCACGGGGCGGCACACAGAGGTTGCGGACACATCCGTGTCCACAGACGGACACAGACAACAGGTTCGCACCCGTCGTTTGCAAACGCACTCCCGCAGGGCGCACCCCGGCTGCTCCCCAGCTCCGGGAGCTGTGGGGATCCCCTATCCCGGGTACCCATTCCCCTGCACCTTTCCTCCCCAGATTCGTCGGCTTTGTCGCTCCCTTTCCCCACTCCACCCAGCCCACTCAATTAAGGGCGGTGGCGGGAGCGGGGCTGCAAGAGACAGCGGCTGAGGGTCCCCCGCCCGCTTCCTTCCCTGCACAAGGTGAAAGAACACAGAAAAAGGTGAAAACACAAAAACAGCCCCAAAAGAGCCGCTTCTCGAGGTTTGGCTTTATTTATCCCTGCGTATCCTTGTGCCCTGCAGCCCCGGGCAGGCTGGACGAGCCGTGTACCCGGCGGGACAGCCCCGGTGATGGCTCGACTGGCCGGGGGTGCGAGGGGGTGATGGGGGTCGCACTGCCCTCGGCGGGGGGCGCGGGGAGCCGCAGGTGCTGCCGGCAGGAGAGACCCGCAATGGCTGTTTGGGTGTTGCATTAGAGCACGCTGCAGTGCGCACACTGCGGCCCCTCCCCCCGCAATCTGCCTGTATGCTAATGACATGCAAAGAGACTCATTTGCATGTTTATCTCTGTCAATGGGCAAGCGTGGCGGGCGCGGTAATACGTTTCCCACCGTGGAGTGGAGGTCTCCCCCCGCCCCGCGCCCCTCACCGCCCCGCCGGGCTGGGGAGGGTAGGGCAAGGCTCTGCTCCGGCCCCACCGCCCAGCCCTGGCACCTCGGCAGGTACTGCCACAAAATGGCTGCCGGGGGGGCCCTGCAGCCTCCCGAGCGCCCACCTCTGCCCCCCAGCAGTCCCCGGCCCATCCGCGCCCCCTCCCCGCAAACCCACCTCCGGATTTTGTGCTCAAGCAACCAATCGGGGGCGCGGTACCCTTCCCCCCTCCATTCCTCCTTTTTCCCTCCATCCTTCCTTTCTTCCTCCATCCCTCCTTTTCCACCCTCCATTCCTCCTTCTTCCTCTCCGTTCCTCCTTTTCCACCCTATATTTCTCCTTCTCCCACTCTACCCTTCCTTCTCTGGCCTCCATCCATCTCTTTATCCCACCTCTATCCCTCCTTTTACATCTATCATCCCTCCTTTTCTACCCTTCATCCCTCCTTTTTCACCCTCAATTTCTTTTCTATCCTTTATCCCTCATTCTCCCCCTCCATCCCTCCATCTTTCCTTCTCCCCTTCCATCCCTCCATTCCCTCCTTCAACTCTCCTTATCCCTCTCCATTCTTTTTTCACCTCCATCCCTCCTTCCCCCCCACACTTTGTCCCGCTTTCCCCAAACCTAGAGCCAAATCTTCACTGTTTCCACACGCGGGGATATTTCTGATTTCCCACCGACCGCGGGAAAATTCTTTTCCATCCTTCCAAGGGATTCCGACTCTAGCCCGGGTGCTGAGCCCCCAGCAATTTGTCACCTCTGTGGGTCCGCCGGCACCGTGTGAAGTCCCCGGTGGGCGCAGAGCCGCGGGTGGGTGCCCCGGAGGGACTCGCCCCTGGCTCCTCTGCTGAGTGGGGCGAGAGGTGTTCACGGGCACTAGTGGAGAGAAGTGTGTGTACTTTCACGCGTGAGCGCCCACGGAAGGGACGGACATTGGAGGCACCGGTGCGAGTGTGAGATTTTTAAATAGCCACCGGAAAAAAACAAACAAACCGTGGCCTCTCCCACGGCCCCGAGGTGCGCCCATGCTGCTATTTTCAAACACGCACGTGAGAGAGACGGCCTCTGTTTCGGAGAGTGCTCTGTCCCCGCTCTCTGAGCGAGGATTCGGCGACCCCAGAGCACCCTCGGCAGGGACACAGCACTGCGCGACCTCCCCACACCCCACAGGGAGTTGGAACGGGGAGAACCCGGGGACGGCTCACGACAGCGGTGCAATACAGCGTTATATGTGCTCCATTCCACGTATATATAGAGAACACATATATTCTTATGTTCCGCTATCATTTATGGCGCCGTATTATACTACACGATGCTGCGTGACGCGATGCGACGTGACAGCCCTCGGCCCTCGGCACGGCACGGCCCCGCCGGTGTCCCCGGGCCGCGGCACCGCCCCGCCCCGAGGCGCCGGTGAAGGGCGCCCGCGTCGCTGCGCTGGGCTCGAGAACGGGTTTCAGGGGATCCCCTCCTGTCTCCCCACCCGGTATCCTACCTCCTCCCTGTCCTTTCTCAGCCCCTTATCCCCTCCTTTCTTTTCTCGCTCTCCCAAATCTTGCTCACTTCCCCGGTGGACGTGTGTTCGCTTCTTCCGCCCGTTATCTCTATTTTAGCCCCGGGAAGTGAAAGGGGCGTGTGTGTTTATCCCTTCCTCCTTCAACCGAAATTCTTAGAAAAAAATAAAATCAACCGAAACCTAAATCTGCCCGAGGCCCCCGGACCTGCCCTGTCCCGACCAGTTTATCCCAACACTACCCAACCGCAGGTACTGGGAGGGGGGTTATTTGTGGGGTCAGTCAGCACCTCCCTCGGTCACCCTATGGCCTCTTAACCCCACGTTATCACACCTGTGCAGAGGGAGGTGTGACCCCGCTGGGATGGTGCCGCTGACCCCCGGCGCGGACTTTGCCCCGAAGCCCCGTCCCGGAGGGCAGCGGGCCCGGGGGTGTCGGTGCTCGGGAGCCCTGGGGGTGCCGGCCCTCAAAGGCCCCCCAGCCCCTCGGTCCGCTCCCCGGGTGGGTGTTCCCCTCTCAAGGGGGGCGGAGAGAGGCAGGCCGGGGCAGAGGCAGGTTTGGGAATGCCACCTCCCCTGGCTTTCCGACTGCCCCCGCCGGGCAGTGTCCCCGCCGCACCCCGGCCGGGGGGGTCCGCACGCCCGGGTGAGGTCGGCTCGGGGCTCCTCATCAGCGTGCCCGAGGCAGGGCTGGTTGTGCGGGAGTATGTAGGAACCCCTGCAGAGAGACACCCTCCAATCACTCGCCAAACCCTGCCGTGTCATCACGCCCCGAAGCAGAGGCAGCCCCCCAAAAGCAAATGGGGTGTGTGTTCCCTTACCTGAGCGCTGGCCCGGGGGAGCCACGCAGAGCGGGGGGTTCTGTATCCGGCTCGTTTTCTCCTGCCGTGTCCCGCAGCAGAAACTTCCTCCGGCCGGGGCCGGGGTCGGTGCGGGGGAGCCGGGCTGTGCCGGGGGAACCCCGCCGCCGGGGAGAGCCGCACACCCCGGGCCGTGTTTATATGTAGAAAGAAGGGTAATTTGAGTGCTTATACCAAGAACCGGGGTTGTTAAGTTTGCAAGGCAGACAGCTAAACGGTGCCAAGTGCGGGCAGGGAGGGGGGTGCGGGGGGCAGGCTGGGGGTGTGTAAGAAATAAAGAGCAATTGTCAGAAGCGAACAAAAGGCGGAGGATGGAAAGGAGCTGGGAATCCCAGGGCAGAGCCCCTCGGCGTGGACTTGAACTTGGGCTTTGACACCGTCTGCCAGGCGGAGAGCGGCTCCGGGTCGGGCGAGGCGGGCTGCGGGGGGAGTGACAACAGCCCCGGCAACGCGGAGAGGGGGCATTACCCCCTCCAAACACCCACCTTTGA
>VYZT01000294.1:54610-91105 GCA_013400735.1 Pomatostomus ruficeps
AAACCCCCCTTTGGGCGGGCCCTCCATGGTGTTTTTCCACGGGCCGCTCCGCCTGTCTCCGCACACTTCATCCGGGGAGGGGGGAGCGGCGGGGAGATGAGGGGGTGTGGGGGGGTCTCTGCTCGGGCCTGGAGCGCCAGGCAGACCCAAAGAGGCTGTGTCTTCTGCGAGGCTCTCAAACCCAGATCGCCCCCAGGATGCCCACTGCACCAGCAGGGCCCTGCACTGTGCCATCATCTCCACTTGCAGCCCCCCTACAGCACCAGTTTGCCCAGTAATATCCATTAGCAACACCAATCCCCCCTGTAGCACCTCCACAGCACCAGTCTGCTCCCAGCAGCATCAGTCCTCCTCCAACTCATGCTAATCCCCCACACCAATACCAGCCCCTCAAGCACCACCAGCCCCCCAGCAACTCAAATTCCTCCCAGTACCACCAGTGTCCCCAGCACCCCTTGCTGCACTTGACAATCATTGCCTCTCTGTAAGGTGGTTTTTGGGTGCTCAGGGCTGCACAGGGTAAGAGCACGCAGAGCCCCCGGCCCCCCCGCTCCGCAGCCCCCATTAGCATCCCCGCGCGCCCGGCCCCCTGCCCAGCCTTGAACTTGGCCATGCCGGGCTGCGCTCCTTCTGCCTGCCTGGGCTCGCACAATGCCGGCCTTGACCCATTGTTTGCTTTTTTCGGATTTCAGCTGGGAAAGCGGCCACCTCGCGCAGCCTGCCCCAAGCACGCCGGGAGCGGGGCACAATGGGGAACCCTGCTCTGCAGGCAGAAGGGCTCCAAATCATTTGAGAGACATATTCATTATATTCTTTCACGGGGGTCTGTTTGCATTGGGTTTAGCGGTTACTTCCCAGACGGGGTTCAGACCAAATAAAGATCATTGAGCGGCGAGGGATTCGCTCGGGCTTTCAGGGAAATATGCCTGATGCGGGGCACGGCGCAGCCCGGCTGCTTGGCTCTCGGCTGCTCCTGCTTCCCTGTTGATTTGCCTGGGTTTTTTTTGTGCCCATTGCCTCCTCCATCTCGAGACTGCACCAAATCACACGCTCACTTTTGCAAAAGGGAGAGTTTATTTTCAACAGTGCATGGGGTGGGGGGGATTTGAATGGGAGAGAATTACAGGCAGTACATTTCTCTTACAGGAACAGAGAGGGTGCAGTACAACAGCAGCAGGGCTGCCTGGCCTGGACAGGCTCGTGGTCCTCTGGGCCCCAAGCACAGCACCTTCAGGAAGGCTGCATTCCCACAGCTCCACAGACCCAGGGATCAAGAGCAGCAAGGGCTGAGCTCTGCTCCATGAGCAAAGCCGAGGGCTAAAAGCTCCCTCCAAATTTCGCACACCCGGTATTTTACCAGGTGAGACGTGACTGGCTCAGGTCTCTCTGCCTAAGCACTGTGGTCCTGCTCTGGGGTATTGAGGGCACCGAAGGCAACATACAGGAGTGATGTGGGATGATTCCTTGGCTCCCTGTGTTGCCCTGGCTCCCTCCCCATGGCTGCACCGCCATGTATCGAAGTGATGCAGAAATCCACTGTGTTCACGAGACAAAGCTTCCTCCTCTCTGGGCCCATGGAGAAGCAGGTTGGGACCCTCCTGGAGAAACTCGGAGAAGTCAGATGGCAAGTCTGGGCAGGCGGTAGCCAACTGCAGGAAGGAACTCACAGGTTTCAAAAGTCCCTTGTCAACTCACTGGGATCTAGGAAGGAAAGAAAAAAAATGGAGCGGTTATGATCTCTGTCAGAGAAATGGTCCAGTAGCGCTTGGCTGAGAACAGACCAACTTGTTTCACTGATGGAGCAGAACTCCAGTCCTCTTTCCCTCCTCACCACATGTTTGTCATTGCTCTGGACTACCTTATCCTCTTCCTTACCGGGAAAACTGTGGTTCCCAAGATGCCAAGCTTCCCCTGCGCCCTCCTCGATCCCCTACCTCTGCCTGCCCCGGACACCGCCAGCCAGGGGAGGGCTCACCGCTTGTCCTTCCTCCCTAGGCTTTGGGGCATGGGATTACTCTGCATGTCAGAGCCACTAAAGGCGCAGCCCTCTGATGTTTTAATCTTCGTGTTAACTTTCCCTGCCCTCGGCGCCCTTGCCTGGCTGGAGAAAGTGATACCAAGACACCGAGCTGGAGCCAAAGCTGTGACGCTCAGCAAACGTCCCCTTCTCGGCTTTCCCAATGCCTCCTGTGCTTTGCCCCACACATCTTGCACCTTACAGCACATTCTCCTCCCTTTCTCCTGATTTTTTCCTCTATTTCCTTTACACTTTACACATGTTACGTGTGTATTCCCTAGCCCCCAAACCAGCCTCATCCTTTTCCTGTCCTCCCTTTGCTTTGCCCATAAACTGTTACATTGGAAGGAGTAAAGACTAATATAACAAATCCTTGAGTACACTTGTAAAAGGAACCATCAGCTGGCTAATTTATTCTTTTTATTGCACCAAATTGTAATTTTATAAAATATTGCAAATTTTATAAAATATTTGCAAGCCCATTTTAAGAGATAAATCTTCTGTGTGGCTCTCTAATGAGCCGCCCTGGGAGTAGCCAGCATGTGATCTGCTGTAGGTCGCACCGCGACGTTCCCAGGCTGTGACTGGAGGAACCACCGTAACTCTTTGAACTGTGCAAATACTCTACACTCTGGGGTCCAAGCTGCAATTTTCATGGGTATTTTTTCTCTCTCTTAAAAATAGATCTTCTGTAACCCCTTTATTGCAATATTCATAAAGCAGTTGATGGAAATCCAAGGAAAATCCCTTCCCTTCCACAACTTTGAAGCAAGCCTAAAACTTAAGAGAAGCAGAGGCCAAACCCACCCCAAGTGCGTGGGTCTGGGGAAGGACCACGGCCTGTGTCTGTCTCTGGGTGCTGAGAGGACAGACCCCATGCTGGCTTGTGTGTAGGGAGACCCCGGCTGCAAAAAGCCAAGGCTCAGCACTTCTTTATCCTATGTGAGATTAGGAGCCATCCTGAATGTTCCACCAAGTCTGGCAAGGATGCTGAGTTCAGGGTACATGAGATCCAAATGGTGACTGGTGCTTTCACAAGGCCAGGAGAGGAGGAGGCAGCTGAACCCTTGTGTTCAAGAGGGAAAAGACTTTACCTGGCAGGTAAAGTCCCCTGTCCCGAGCAGGAACAACCCCTGCCCTCTGCAGGGACAGGCTGAGCTTGCTGTGGCCTACAGAGAAACTCCTCCATAGCATGGATAGAGAGGATGCTCATTGGTACCAGCCTGGAAATCACCTGCTGCCTGCCTGGTGGGCTTGAAACTTCTGGCACTCAGTAACTGAGGGCAGGAGGGGCTGGACCAACCCCACTGATTTGACACAAGCATCAGGAAAACTCAAATCTCCTGCAGGCAGAGTTCAGCCTTGCACTGAGGGTGCCTGCAAAAATAGGGCTCCACCAGGACCCAATCCCTTCCCACCCCAATGCCCTATGCAGGGAAAACATCCTTCTGTGTGTGGACTTACTGTCCATCTTTTTTTTTTTTAAGAACTGCACAAATAATTGGAATTATAGCTCAGCCTCTGCCCCAACACTTGCTCCTGTGCTTCCATGTGCCCTTACAAAGCCAGAACTGAGGTTTATATGCTGATAAACTGCCCTGCCACAGTAGTTCTGGGCGGTGGGAAGAGGGAAAAAAAAACCTCCTCAAATAATGGTAAATGGATGCAGAACACTCTGCCTAATCAGATTCCTGTCCCCTATTGAGGCCAGGAAGGAGGGACCCCGCTCCTCCCCTGCCCTCAGCCCAGCCTCCGCTTCACCGGCTCACACGGAGAAACTTTCTGGACAATTTAATCTCGACAGGGTGTTACTTAGAAAAACCTTTTTCACTGTCAATTTTTTTCCCCCCTCCCTTCCACCCCCCACTTTTTTTTCTTCCCTCCCAGCCTTGATTGAATTTTGCAAGCCCCTGATATCTTTCTTTTTTGTAGGGATGCACGCTGCTTATGCAAATACCAGCCTTTCATACCAGCCTCCCTGGCTCAAGCCCTCCAACTTGAATGTGACCAAAAGCTGTGCTCTCCCCTGCTAACTCCTTAGCACAATTACACCTCCATTCTGCTCCAGGGGCCCGGGGAGGGGGGAAAAAAAATCATTTTAAACTAATAACACGTGCTGTTTGCTTTAGATAATTACAAGGGAGCTTCGGCTTCTAAGAGCTATGAAATATTCTGTTCAGCAGGGCGGGAGGGAGGCTCCCTGTTACGCCTACGCCGCGAGTTTTATCTCCTGACGGAGATGCTCGCGTGGCCTCTCGAGGCTCCCTCCATCTCGTGCTCATCCTCTGCACCTGGGCAAGCATTTACATTTCCTACAGAGCAACTTCTCGGTGCTTTGGGCTACAGGAGAGAGGAGAAGGCGCCTGACATTTTCCTTATCTCAAGTTACAATTTCCTGCAAGCATCAAGATAATAAAACATCGGCGATGGGCAAGATGAGAGAAATGAATGCGTCGGCTGAGTCTCCCGCAGCAGCGCGGGAAGGGCCAGGGAGAAAGGACACCCGGGGGATGCGGCTGCTCCGCTGGCTCTCGTTTGCATCGTGGCCCTGATGTTATTGTCCTCCTGCCTTGTCGGCTGGGGAAGTTTATGTGGAGGGCTTTTGCTGGGGCGAGGAGGAGGGGGGGAGTTTTCCCCAAAAGCACCCAGGAATCTGTCAAAAGAGGGACAGAAAAGAGAAGAAGAAGAAGAAGAAGGGAGACAGAGAGTGGGAACGTCAAGGACCCCTGACTAATGAATAGCAAGTTTGCCCTTGAACCTCCCTGGGCTTTGCCATTCCCAGGCTCCAAACAAGGGCTGATGCATGCTTGGGCCCAGCTGCAGGGGGACCGGGCTATGGTTCATCTCAGACACTTTGACAGCCCGGGCCTTTTCCCCACATAGCTCAGACTCGCCTAACTACTCCCCTGGCAACAGCTCAGTGCAGGAACCTGCGCTGAGGCCCTGCCTGCTGCATACAGAAGTACGAGGAGGAGGAGGGGAGCCGCTGGGAGAAATTAGCTAGAGACTGGCTTAACCCATCAAATGCTGGGCAGGCATTGCCAGCCCTGGCACCCTTTGCTCAGCCCCAGCACCCTCCAGGCACCCCTGGGTGCTCACTGGCCAGTATCTGCACTGGAGCTGGAGAGGGGCAGGGGTGGGCTAGATGTGCAGAGTCGCTGTGTATCACAAATCCCACGACCTGCTGCTTCACGGTGACCCAGCGCCTTGGACCTCGTCAGTCTGGAGGTCCTCATGGTGCCAGGGATGTTGGAGGGAGCCAAAGTAGCCAGCTGGAAAAGGCCACTGGATACTGAGAGGAAAGGGCATGGCCTCTCCCCAGTGTGGTGGGACAGGGCATCCCTCCCTGCCAACCAAAATGAGGGCAAGGGCTAGATGAGAGGCACAAACTTGCCCTGAACGCTCTTTCTGCATTGCAGATCAAAGGCTGGGGACGAGTTGGCCTTAGGGGTCTGCACTGAATGGCCGGAGAGAACAGGCACGAGCACCCGGCGGCTCAAAAATGTGACCCAGAAACGTTCCCACATCCCAGCCCCATATAAATCAAGGGGGAAAAAAGGGGGAGCTCCATCCCAGCCTCTGTTTTTACAGAGCATCTTTCATGTGCAGCCCCTGAGAGAGGGCTTTGCCGAGCTTGTTAAGGATGGCTCCTGCGCCAGGCAGAGAGGGGGACGCACCATATGGAGAGGAGAAAAAGAAAAGGGGACACTGAAAATGGAAAATTATGCAAAGCAGGAGGAGAGGCGCTGGGGGAAAGGGGGGAGGGAGGCAGCAAGGAGGTGGGGGATGGGGAGACAGGAGGCTGGAAGGGAGCCCTGACTTGGGGAACACCATGAGCTGGCACGGGGGCTGCATGAGGGACTGAAGTTTCTTGTGACCAGGTGCAGAACAGCCCTTTGTACCCTTGGGTGCTGTCAGTGGAGGGCAGTTCTCCAGCCTGGCCTTCCCTGAGAGGGTCTGGGCTGTGCCAGAGCGATGCCCCGCTGGATTGTGGTGGGTGCATTCTGTTTCTGAAGCTGTGCTGCACTAGGAGATGCAGCAAAATGGGGTCTGTGGTGACCTACTTCAGAGGTGTCCTCAGGACCTCTGTTACTATAGCAATGAGGTTGCAAGCAAACATTATAGTCTTTTGGTCAAGAGTTTTGCTTTTCATCAATCACAAAACCCAGACTTGAGTAAGGAGATGCAAGGGTATTTTAAGAAAAGGCTCTGATCAACAGCAATGATAGTAAGGGCCCAAACTGCCCTTGGGTCTCAGCTGCCCATGCAGTGGTGGTGGATGCCTGGGTGACTGAAAGGAGAATCCAAGTTCAACTGTCAGAGGTCTTCCCTTCCCCTTGGACCGTGCAGAGTCCTGGTGCTGCAGGGTGAGCTGCAGGCCCAGTGTGGCTCAAGAATGCTGCGCAGGCATTCCAGTTCAGGCTTGCGTTACTGCCCAGCTCGTGCTTAAACTCCAGCATCTGGCCTAATGTGGTGTTTGGAGAAATGACTTGGCTCTTCCCAATCCAGATGTAGAGCTCATTTTCCCGATCCTGGAAACACAGGCCACTTTTGGGGAAACCGCCTACCCTGTCACTGTGACAGCTTCTTTGTCCCCAAGCCACTCTGCGCCTCAAACTTGTGGCACTCTGCTGGCTCCCTGTCATGGGCCATGGACCCTTGCACATCCTCACTGGGTGCAAGCCCCCTTCTCCAGCCCATCTTTCACCCATCAAGGAAAGCCACCCATCCCCGTGCTTGGTGCTTGTTGCCCTGTGACTCCTGCTTTGTCCCCGCCATGCCATTCCCATCTCCCCATTCAGAGGCTTTTGTTCAGAGCAGCCAGTGTTTTTCCTTCACTCTCCTCAGCATTGCTCAACACCCAGGAACACAAACTGCTCCTGGCTCCCACCTCTCATCTCTCTTGGCCCTGTCACAGCCTTTGATCTCACACCCATATCTATCACACTGCTCCCTTTTCTAGCTCCTTCTCCTGTTTGTTCCATCAGGAAACCTCCCCTTGCTGCATCCCAAATGGATGTCTTCATTAATCCCATCTACTGTGCTTCACTCCATTTACCATTGGTTAATTTGCCATCAGCCCTATGCCCCCAAACGCTCATTTCAGGGAAGTGTGGGGCAGATTCATGTGAGGCCAGTGCATGAGAGGGGCTGGCATAGAGACAGGCGTGGGACTGTACCTGCAGAGATGGGCACGCTTGCCCTGGCATACACGTGTTCCTGCCTGCACATGCCAACACCTACATGTTCCTGCCCACGTTCCCGTTGCCAGATCCAAGGCTGTGGAATTTCAAGGGGAGCTCTTGTTCTCCAATGGGGCACGGGCATAATCTGCACAGCACAGCTGCAGGTTGGGATTTGGGCTGTTTGGTCTTACAGTCACTAGACTAAAAAGATGCTGTATCCATTTAGTTTCTTCAAGAGCCATGCCCTGGAGTAAGGCTACACGTGTTGGCCAGATCCTCAGTAAAGCCCCGGAATAAGCTGTAGGCACTGAAGAGGATTCATCTAAGCAGCATACAAAGAAAAACAGCAAAAAATAAAGTTCACGGGGGCACAAGGAAAACAGAGCTTCCACCCACAGAGCAGCTGTGTGGGGCTCCGGAGACAGGCAGGCAACGTGGGAGATGTTTCAGAGCTTGCTCTCAAAATGATGGATTTGCAATCACTTCCCTTCTGCAACCACTGGAGGTACACTGAGCTACCTGCCCTGCAGAGACATATTTCAATCTTCAGGCACAGGAATTTGTCCTGGGCTGCTTTAAGGCTGGCTGGCCCCTGTGGCAGCATGATGCCAAAATGAGATGTGCCTTTGTGGGAGAGGAAGAAGAAGGATGTACTCTATCCCTTGGTACCCTGATACAGGCAAGAAACTGCCCCTCCACAAACAAACCCAGGCAAAGGGGCTATTTGGCGTTCGCACTGCAAATTCCCACCCACTAGGAATGGGTGGTGTGGGGGAAGCAGATGGGATTCAGGGTCCTTTGGATCAGGCTGGCCTCAGCTGCTGTGCTGGAAGCTGAACCGTTTCCAAGGAGGATACAGCAAGAACAGCGAGTCCTACCCAAGTGACGGTCCAAAGCACTGGCACTTCGTCCTGATTCAACCTCGCCCCAGATTCCCGCCCTTGGCATGCATCCAGGTTTCTTTCTCCTTGACCCATCTCCATCAAAAGAATCGCTGTTACGAGTCTCTGCTCTGAGTTTCTAGTCTACAAATAGAAGCAAAGCAGTGCCTGCTCCAGAGCTGAACATTTCCACTAAACCCTATTTTGATGCCTGTCCCGGCCAAAGAAATCTTTTGGGACCATGTCACTTGTATGAGATGTTAAATATTTCAACCTCCAGCAATACAAGACACTGATACAATACTGAACGACACAATTGCTGTATGTCCCTGCACTTCCACCTTGGCAGCAGAGATGCCCCACAAGGGCTCATCTCCAGCAAATATTTCTAGGGACAGGGACAGGGAGTTGGCTGCCTTGAGCACTGGGGCCGATGTGTTTATCGGGCAGCAAAGCTGGCCCTGCCATCTCTCCCGGGGAAGCTGTGCCACGGGAGCTGCTAAAACAGCATTTCATTTCCAAACAGGGCCCCAGAGACCTCTTGTGTGAAGGATTCAACAGAGCGAGGCAGGGTAGCGCAGAACAAGGAGACACAACCCCAGGCTAAAAATAAGCCAGACCCCAGGTTTGATGGACCTTACTGCTCTGCACCACGGTTCAGGCTGGCCTGTTCTCTTGAATCAGCACCAATCTCTCCTATGCCACTACTGATGGGGAAACAGCGAATTGGGATTTTTTTCACCTCCTTCTTCCCCCCTTTTCCCTCCCCAACTCCTTTTCCGCATCATAAGCAAAGTCCTAATAAAGCTCCCATCCCCACTGCCAGCCCTGCACCATGCTCCCAGCAGAAAAGAGATGCAAAGCCACGCTTGGAATCTGATTCCCCGGCTTTAAACGCTGCTCTGCCAGCAAAGTGCGACTTGAAAGCTCCCCTGTCACAGTTACAAAGCTCCGAACAGCCCTTCCTCGGATAATCACGCTTATCTCCAGATTAAGAAAGAGAGACCTGCAGCTGAGGCTGGTCACATGGGCTGGGATGTGGGCAAATCTCTTTTAAACAATCCCCATATAGCTGTGACCTCCACCGCAGCCCAAATACACTGTCCCTCGGTCCCACTCGAAAACCAGCTCTGGAGACATGACAGAGCATGTGAGAGGAGACTGGGCTGGTGATGGGAGGGGGCAGGAGGGAAACCAGGGGGGAGGAGTGAGAAAGCAACGGAGAAGAGGAGGGTGAGAAAGACGGAATAAGAAATAAGTAAAGGGAGGATGTGGGAGAGGAATAGGATGTGGTGGAGCGGGAGGAAAAGTACATGAATGGAGGGGGAAGATGATGAAGGACAGGGAGGTCTCTGCTACTCTTCCTGTTGGGGATTAGTTGTCCCTGCACTGTCCTCACTTTAACTCTTCCCACTCTGTCCCCGGCTGGCAGCCTAGCCTGATTACGTGACTCCAGCTGTGCCAACCAGCCTTGGCAGGGCGAGCACGTTACCTACTTTGCTGCCACGGATTCATTAAGAGGCTTTGCTTGTGTGGGAATAGTCATCCCAACGGGGAAAGGGAAAAAAACCCTTCCGCAGATCAACCTGGCGAGGAGCTCTGACAAAGCGGTTTCCACAGCCCTGCCCAGAGTTTGGGAGCAGAATTAAGGAGAGATAGGGATGTGCAAACAGGAGAGGAGGGCAGAGGGGTGAGAGATCAGATGGAAGGGGTCCCTAGCATGGCCACTGCCTGGAGATGAGGCACCAGACAGGAAGGGAACTGCAAGCCCGTTGCAGGATGCTGGTGCCTGGTTCTCCTTTGTGATAAAAGGCCACCTTGCATCTGGGTCAGGCATGGATGACACATTCACCCTCTGCGTAAATGAAAGGTCTGAGCAACCGCAGAGAGACTTTTTCCAACAGCAGGTTCCCCTCTTACATCCATGTGGGATTAACACAATTACTTTGCAATGGAGGAGCCCAAACAGCTCTGAAATGGGCACAGAGTGCTGGGGCTGCACCTCTCTGAAGATGCCCACTGTCTGCTGGCACTGACTTGGGGTTTCCAGCTGTGGTCACCGGCTGCAGCCCGCCGGAGGGACCGCAGTGCTGCCTCCCTGGCTGCTCATTATTCACCCTGCGCAATTAGGCACCGCTGATAAGTCACACGAAAAAAGCCTTTGTTCTCCAACTGGAAGACCTGCATTTCACAGGAATCCCTTTTTTCCTGCACATTACTGACAAGCTGCCCACTACACCTACTGCTGGAATGGCAGTGAGGCTTTTGGAGCACTCTTTGGGCTGGTCCTCATAGATGTCCCGTGCAGGTCGATGGGGAGGTGTAGCCTAGCCCTACCCATGCTCTTGGACTTCTCTGAGCACAAAGGAGAGCTGCTCCTCCTGCAGCCCACTCTGCCCTGCCAGGGACTTGTCAGCTCTCCTCCAGGCAGGTGGCTTTGTCACTTCCTGGCTACTGTACCATGTCTCCATGTCACCTCCCAGCTTCCCTCCCCGCAGCAGAGGAAAGCCCAGTGCAGCTGCAAAGTCGGTGGGGGAAGAGGCGTCAGCGTTTCCCAGCCCAAACCCTGCTGATGCCAATGGCCACCTAACTTTGTTCATGACCCTCCCCCTCCTCCCCAGTCAGCCCATCAGGAGTCAACCCTATGCTCTGCTGCTTGGACCAACCCAGGCTCCCTGCAGGGCCAGCCCTGCTCCATGGTGTATCAGCTCCTGTTCTTCATTCCTTCACCGCACCAGGACCCAAGTATGGAAGAGAAGGCAAAGCTAGTTGGAGCTGACATGAAGCTGGGTCCTACCAAACTCTACAGTAGGAAAGCTGTGTTCCACCAAAACTCCCAAAAATGACCTCTACTTCAGAGCAGCCTTGTGCCATGTAAATCCCTGCTCTTTCAGCATCCAGCAGCTGCTCAGACAGGACCACGGGGAGAAAAGACATCTTGGCCCGTTCAAGAATTTCTTCCCATTCTGCTCAAGAAATGTATGTGGGCTCTTAAGTCTTGTTGATTTAAGGGAAAGGATGCAAAATTAATTTAGACAGGAAATTAATTAGATGTGAACTGATGTTTACATCCCTACACATACAATGAATTCTTGTGTGAACCTACAGAATGCAGATGGATGGATGGATGAATGATAACAGCAGTCTAGGAATGACATTATGTGCTGGTCCATACGCTGGGGATGTAGAAAGACTTTTCTCTGCATTGGTAATTAATAACTCTATCCTGAGCAAATGTTGATAAATCCTTTATAGAGCACGTTATCTCTGTCTCTCCAACTCCTGTTCTGCATTTCCATTTGCCTGTTTCCACCGCTCCACCCCTGGCACCCACACGCTTCACTTCCCTCCCATATTTTGTAACTGGTAGCAGATTTGACTCCCTTTCTGGAGAAGGAGGCGGAGGTTTTGTTACTGAGGCTTTGTGTGAGTGATTGCATGTGTATGTGTGTATACAAAGATGGATACAAATCCATTGGAAATAAACACCTTTTAAGGGACTTGAGAGAAAGACACACAGGGCAAAGGAGAAGAAAGAGCCTACAGACCCTCAGCCAGACAATCAGCCAAGATGAAGAGAAAGACCCAGTGAACCAAAAAAAGCCTCAGTTCTCTTTTAAACTCTCCATGATTTGCAACGAAAGCAGCAGATCCCATCGCTGGGAAGCCGAGCTCCGGCAATGCAACCCTCACCCCTTCTCCCAGCCCCGCACAGCTCAATTACCCCAGGCTGCCAGGCTGCACTGAGCACACCCCCACCACCCCGCATCTCCCCTGCCGCCGAGACAGCTTTCGCCAATGGAGGGAGTACAAATATATTCATTGGCACCTTATCAGACATGCATGCAAAACTAATTAACATGGGGAGACATGCAAGCTGCCACCCAGCCACAAATACACACCCACTAGCATGCACACACACACGCACGCATGCACAAGGCAACCCTTGTCTAGGGGGGACATTCAAAAGGCTTTGTCACTAATTTAGGCATCTGTCTCAGTCTGGTCTGGTCCTCCTGGCTAGGCTGGAGTTGTGGTTTTTTTCCCACTCTGTTTGACAATGCTGGGAACATGCCCGGAGACCCCTCATTCAAATCACCCCTTGACAATGGTCTCATTGTGTGAGCATATAGAAAAGGGAAAGGATGGGGGAGAAGATGTGGAAGGGGGGTAAGGAATTAAAATGTGAACCCAAGGAAGTGTTTACTAACACAAGCCTCGCAGCTGCCCCGTCTCTCCTCCACCCCCTTCTTCCGCCCCCGGCCGTTCCAATGGCCCAGCTTGTCCCCAGTTCGAAGCGGGCAGCAGGATGTCGGGACAGTGCAGTGGGAGCAGGGCTGCACAGAGAGCAGGGATGAAGCCTCAGGGCATTCAAGCCTTTGGCAGCAGGGGGGCAGGTACAGGTTAGAGAAGAGAAGATAGAGCCAGAGATGCCTTGGAGAGGATTAGGGACTTAAAATGTCCTGGGAAGGACATCTTCATGGAGGAGCAAGAGATTTATTGGTATAACCACTCCAAGGCTTTTTCAGGCGGGAACAAAAAGTGTTTAAACCTGGCCTCGTGGATTTAGAGCAAGTGAGCAGCCTCACCGCACAGTTTGTGCTGCTCTCTTCGGTGCTGCTGCCAGACACACTACAGCACGAGAAGAAAGGGGGAGAGCAGCAGGGTGTCGGAGCTGGGGCTCAGAGGATGGACCAGACTCCCTTCAGGACCTCACTGTCTGCCTACTGCTAATTATTAAATACCAGGAGAAAATAAATAAATAGGAAAAAATGCCCTGACCACCCCCTGGGCATGCCTGGGGAAGGAAATAGCAAAAGTGCAGATGGGGGCTGTTCGCCCCCAGCCCCACCGCGCTTGGCTGGCCTTGGCAGGCTCCGTTCAGCTGGAAATGCCCAAGAGCCAGCAGAGCAAAGGAAACAGGAGCTGGGGAGGGGGAGAAGATGATGACAACATTTTCCATATATGCAAATGCATCCACACAAGATACCCAGAGGGAGACAAAACAAAGAGACCTCAAAGAGGCTGGCTCTGAGACCCGCACAAAGCCAGATACCTCTGCACACCTACGGTGTTTGCACGTGAGGACCCGTGCAATGAAAGATGCAATGTTGTCCAGAGGTTCCCCCCAATCTGAGCAGATATCAGCCCAAAGAAGGCCTGGTGGAGGAGACCAGTGAAAGCAGCAAAGACAAATGCCACAGTCCCACATCCTCCTACACAAACAGATGCACCTTAGGAGTACAAAACTATTCCTGTCCTTTAGCTTAGTCAGAGAAGAGAAAAGCTGTGATGCAAACCCACATGAGCCCTGCCTTGGTGAGCAGAGGTAGCTCTGCTCCTCCGACATTGCTCCTGCAGTCAGATCCACCCCCTAGACCTTTGTGTGCTTTCTGTAAGAGGAAAGCTAGGAGATTCCTGGACATTGCTATAAACAAGGCTGGGCAATATGTTACACAGAAACCCAAGAACATGCATGAGGCAAAAAATTTGTTTCCCACAACCACTGCAACAAAACAAAAGTCACCTGTGCAAACATTTCTGCTTAAAAAAAGGGAAACTACTGCCAAGTAAGCAAATCTGTGCTTTTTATCCAAACAAGTGGTTGTGAGCAGTTTTATTGCCACATTCCTGTGCCCCAATACACAGGGATAAGCACTCGACACACAGTGACACGCAGGGACTCGGGGACAGAGGTGTTGTTTTAATAGGGCAATGAAGACAGCGAATGAAATAAAACCCTACAGACATCAGCTTGCAGAACTCAAGGCTGAGAAAATCTATTTGATGGTAAAAGGAAACAAGGACACTCGTGATTCTGCTCTCATTTCCATGCTGTAAATTTGGGCAACTTTTACTGAAGGCAATTAAATCCTCACTTAGGATTTAACCTGATGAAGCTGAGGGCAGACCTTGCTACAAGACCCACCTCTGGGCTCTTCCCCTTAACTTGCTCTGCAGAGGCCAGCAGGAGTTGTGAGAAAACTGAGTGAAAAAGCAAGGGAATTCAAAGATCCCTGCCAATGTGGCCATTTCAAAGCCCCCTTCAGCTCTGTCTTGCCTGTTCTCTCCTCCCCCGGTGATTTGCTGCTTTGCTTACAGAGCTTTGGCTGCAGAGAACAGTCAGTACCAGCCTGGCAAGCACAGAGACTCAACAGTATTTGGGTATCTTCTTCCCTTTGCCTCTAATGGGAACTGAGAACCTCAGCAAACCTCCAACACATCCACTCCCTGCCTCTGGTGACTTATCCTTCCTTTCCAATACTCTTAAGGTCCCAGTGGGGATCCCACGCAAGACTCTTGCAACAAACCCTGCAAAACCCTCTGTTATTGACACCTCTTTGACTATTCTTTCTATTTTCCTTTATTCTAAGACAGGGCATTTCAAAGAATTTTGCCCACCAGCACAGTTTCACATGCTGAGTTTTCCAAGCAACAAGTAATAAAACTCCTCACCTCCTTGTACCACACAGGTAAGGTCACCTCAGGGCTGTGACCTTAAATCCATACCTGCTTTTTCCTGTGGACATTGAGAGGTGTAAATCTCAACATCTCATTAAACAGATCACTCAGAACAGATTGCCTCACAACATAACTTTTCGGCTGGCCACTACCCACGAGCAGATGATTTTACATGACATTTATTCATGCAAATTGACGAGGCTGTAGTCTGGTTACCCAGCAAGAGCATAAAAAATTATAGTTTAGATGCATAAATGCTGGCACCATGAGAGAAGACACGATGAGACTGGAAACACATCCCTGGGTTTCACATAGAGTGCAACGAAGCTTAGAGGGAGTCCTCATCAGATGGGGGTTTATCAGGAGTAACCCCTCACAAAAGAATCCAGGGGAGGCAGAGAAAGGCATGTGCAAGGCTGCAGGGGCTACAGAGAAATGAACTTCTCCTGCTGCATGTGCAGGAACCTGCCATGGGGAGAGCACACGCAACATTTTACGTCACTCACAAAGCCTACTCTGTCCAATAAAGTGGGGAAGTAAAACAAAGCATGAAATCCAGGCATAAATTAGCATCCCTCTAGTCTAGCTTTATTTGTGCTGCTGCTGCTGTGGATTAGCATCTAGCTGGCTGACAGGCTGATAGGCAGACAGAAACACGGAGAAATAAAAAAAATTTAAAAATCAGTAGGTGTCTTTTTTTCCCTGTGGTTCCTGGGATGCCTGCCTTCAAAGTGCAGGCAGTGTTCATCCCTTTAGGACCCAAATTTTTCCATCTTCCTGGGAGAGCAATAGGCTCTGCAGGAAAGCAAATCCCCCTGAGATGTTTGTGCCTGCACCCTGTGGAGCCGGCACCCGTCATCTAACGCAAGCCCATTGCGAACCCATCACATCCTCAACCGGCACCCCTCCGGCATGCACAGCTCCACTCTGCAGAGAGCCACAGAGCCCCGCGAGCAGCCACGGTGTGGGGCCAGGAGACCTTGAGGAGAGCACCTCGCCACAGGCACACACAGGGAGCAGATGCCTCGGGATTAGCTCTGGATCATGTTCACCATCGCTTGGGGCAGCTGCTTCCTTCGCTGCTTGCAGCCACGGCTGGGTTTGGTACCTGATCCCAGATGACATGACTGGGATCTCACGCCGGCATCTCCTCTCAGTTTGTGTCAGAAATGTGTCACTGCCAGCTCCTCGGGCAGGAGGACCTGCAGAGAGCTTCCATCGGGCTGACACACAGCCTCCCTCTCCTCAGGGTGCATGGCAAAATGAGTGGTCGTCACTGGAGACATCCCTCCTCTCAGGGCTTGGTGGCCTTGTGCCCACCCACCCATTCCAAGCACAGCCATTAAAACAGCACTAAAGAGGTGCCAGTTCTGACAGCCACCACTCCAGTCCTTCCCAAACCAGGCAAAGGACACGTTGCTGCCCTAGCAACTTTAGGCAGCAGAGAGGAGCTGGAAAGCTCCTCAGTGTGGCACTTGTGCACAAACTGGGGGAACCACAGCAGTAAACTTGATTGTGGTCAAAGCAAACTGCAATGGCCATTGCCACCCTCATTGAGCCATTCACAGCTTGGCCGGGCTCTCGGGTCGCAGGAGATTTCTAGTCCTTGCCTGTCTTTTAAGGAGCCAAACACAGAGTTCAGTTTTTAGGCTATGGAAATCAAATTTTCAGCCATTTTCACAGGTGGCCTAGAAAACACAGACTAATTCTGCACAGCCATAAAGCCAGTCCCTCAGGAGTACAGCATGCAGTGCAAACCCCGTGTCCCTCTGCCTGCCACCATGATTCTCACTGAGTGGGTTGGAGATGTGGATGCAGGTGTGAAAGCTCCCCAGGATGCAGAGAATGCCTCTTCGGCAGAGCCCTTGCAGCTCTCAGCCCCTCAGCCAAGTGCACTGTCCCCACTGATCACTGGTGCCACAATTCCATAGCTTGGGGGTGCCTTTGGAGCATGGAGCAGGCAAAGCTTTGCTTGCAGCAAGCATCTGTGGCCAGTTCTGCTTGCTCCATGCCCAAATGGGTCAACACAGGCAGGTTTTCCCCAAAGGAGGCACTCTACAGGGCTTTGAGACAGCGGCAGCTGGAAATAGCCCAAGCAGAAGAGATGTATCCCTGTTCCTCCAGCCACACCTTCCCTGGAGTGCTTGATCCAAGTCTGGAATAAAGCACACCATCACCATCCTCATCCCACTGCACACAGCAAGACAGTCCCCTCCACATCCACGCACCCACAGAGGTATCTATGGAAACATCCCATGGTATCAGTAGGGCGGTTTCTTTTAGGGGCTAGGAAGGAAGGGAAGAAGGATGAAGAGAGTGTAGAAACCGGAGCCTTTGTTTCCCAGCACTCAGCCATGCTGTTAATTAGGTAGCAGAGACCAGCCACTTCCTACCACATCCTCAAGCTCTTGCAGCAATAGCAGGCACTCCTTTAGTCTCTGTCCTTTGGGGATGAGAAGGAATCAGAGGCAGAAGTCAGTCAGAGCCTATAGAAGTGCAACAAGCTGCAGCAAGGATCTTTCCTTTGCAAGGGAACAGGCATCTGATGGGCTCCCCAGCCAGCACTTATCTGTGTGAACCATTTGTTTCCTGCCCAAGCTCTCAGCTTGCTGACACATCACCCATTCACCCGATTGCAAGCAAAATGAGTCAGATGGGTCCCAGCCTTGCACCCACTCACAAGCCCTCTGTTTCTACTCTGCTCCTCAGTGCCACGCCAACCGAAAGCCCAGCCTGGGGACCATGCAGGACCACAACTGCCTTAGAAGCTTGTACAGGTCCAGACTCACACATGCAGTTTGCCCTTCATTCTGGAGAGCCCCAGTACACTTCTGCAAAAGATGTGTTAACGTTCACACAGGCAACAGCACATTTAAACAAGCGGCCACTGGGACCAAGGCAATACTGATGAAATGCATCACAAATGGACTGAAGGAGCACACTCCCTTGAGTCACTGGTCCAAGTGGCAACTTGGGACATGTCTGCAGCAGCCTGGGGAGATCCTGCACAGTCCCATGAGGACACCATAGAGACAGCATCTCCTCCTCTGGCTCTTAAGCAGAGTCTTCCACGGTGCTGCACACAGTACATGACCTCTCAGTTAAAGCAAGGACCAAATACATTTTTAAAAGCAGTTTTTTTCTGAGTCCTGGCAGCGTGGAAGTCAAATACTGTTTTTCAAGCTGTTCCCAGAACGAGACAGAGCCAAACATGTCCATAGGCACAGCCAGTCTTCATCTGTACAGCCTTGTTCCCACCACCTTCATTAGTACGTACAGAAATGTGCATCCCTCACTTGTAGAACAGGACGCCAGGGACCAACATCACCAATTATTACCGTCCAGACCACAGACCTCTATCTGTGTCCAACTTGCTCTGTGCCCAGGGCCATACAGTGGCTGGGACCACTCCTGAGAGCCCTCAGTATGTCTAGGGGCTTAAATGAGACCCAAGCCAGCCACTATCCAACCCAGTGTGATCCACGACTCTTTGAGTTGTCAGGCTCTATTTTACTCCCTGTTCAGCGTTATGCAGCATCCTGCACTGTCAGCCTTAAGCCTTGAGTCTTGATCCCCAAAATTGCTAAGACTCATTCCAAAAACCAAGTATTTGGAGGGGTTTTTTTTCAAACTGATAATATTCAAGCCCTATAAGGTCTTTGACTTGTTTCCAGAATTTTTCCTGCAATTAAGATATCCCTAAATACACTTCTTGTTAGCATAATTCTATTAAATTTAAGTGAGAACTGAGACTTTTAAACAGTCCTTGATTACAGTTGCCGGGGGTTTGCAACAGACACCCCAAATACCAAGCTTTGCTCTAAAACCCCTGTGAATTATTCTAGTCCAGCCTTGCCAGCTGCTCTTCTACCCAAAAGGCACCTTCCCTTGAGAGCAGGATAGTAGAAGGGAAGAAAGCTGGAAAACAGCCATTTCTGGGTCTACAAATGAATTTGGGAGGAACAGTCCCAAAAGCCTCTCTTAGCCTTGGCCACCAGCAGCAGCTATTCGTGAAGCTCCCACCAAGTGAGAGCCAAAGGAAGAGACACATTGATCCTGCCTTGCTAGATTTTATGCCAAGCTTGTCAGCAAGGCATGCTCAGCTTTGGCTGCCCAGGAAATGCAAACCTCTCCTTTGGGAGGCTTTCTGGACACCTCCCGCTGCCCTCCCTAAATCCCAAAGCCAGCAGCATCCCTTGCAAGGTGCGTGCCATGCCAGAGGCAGCAAAGATGTGCTCCTCACAGCCTCCTGGTCCCAGGCCTTCTGCCAACACTGTCCCAACATGGGGCACGCAGGCAAAAGAGCTGTCGGAGGAATCCACGCCAAGCGGCGCTGAGCACGACCTTTCTGCTTTACAATGGTAACCTGAATCCTAAATACTGGATTTCTAGGCACGCATTAAAGCCATGAGACAATGGAGACGGCGAGGCTGGGGCTGGCTGCAAGCCAGCTCCGTGCCGGCCCCGCCAGCGCCCGATGTTTCCCATTTCCTTCTTTTTTCACCATGGCAGATAAGCAAAGTCCCCCTAAGCCAGGAGGCAGGTGCATGCACAAGCTCACCCCTGACTTGGGGACTGTGTGTGACTAACCCCCCCTGGAAGGTGGATGCCCAAGAAGACCCAGAGAGGTGGTTGCCTTCCTCTCTCCCTCTCTCCCTCTCATAGGAGCATTGCTTCTCCTTTAATTGGTTTCATTCATGGCGGCCCTTTGCTAAATGTAATTATGCCAGGCTCTCTCCATCTGTCTGCGTTCAGGAAGAGCCATCGCTCTCACTGTTTTTATCTTCAGTCTTTATTTCTGCATTAATCCCCGCTCTGCAGCTCACATGTACAACAATGTCCAGGACCTGCTGAGGACATACAGGCACAGAATGAAGAGCAGGATTTGTCCCTGGGTCTCTCCTGGCTGGGGACATTTTTTCACAGGGAAAGCCCCATACCTCAGACACTGTCTGTAACATCTACATCTCTCAATGATACCTGCACAAGCCAGTCCTTTTGCAGACACTCAAGAGTTGTCTGGGAGCCCAGGAAAGAGGAGATGGCTTGATTTTGTCTGCATCACAGAGATGTCTCTGGCCTGTCTTCTCCCAGTACATAAAGGTAGCAAGATGCTTGCTTAAGTTGACATGGACTGCTTTTCACATGGAGACAGCATTCAGTCCCAAACTACCACACTCCCTTTCCTCCCCAGGAATGCAGACAGGGTGAACACGGCTGAGCACAGGGATTAACAAACCTCAGCTGTGCAAGGGCAGCTCATAGCTGCATGGCTGAGGCTGCAAAGCGCCCAACGCACCCAGAAGGATTTCATCCCTTGGGATTCATTACCCTAAGGTCCTTACACCTTCCTCAGGCAGGGTAGGTAGATCATGGGGGAAAACACAATGCTAAAGGAGCTGTTGGTTTATTGAGAGACCAAACCCAGTGACACAGACCCTGGGCAACCAAGCACCATCTGGTGACCGCCGGCTCCCGACACAATAGCCCACGTTGGCATGTTTATGATAGAGACCAGAGGCGGATTCCCATTATCCCCATCAGATCCTGTGATGTGGTTTCAGGAGAAGGACCATGAGAAGCAGATGGGATGGCAGAAGAGAAAAGAACGCAGCGAGACAGACAGACAGGAGAGATTTATATGAAGCTAAAGCACATACCCATAAACATGGGATAAGTAAATAGCATGTAAGTATGAAATTAAATGCAGGGAATCCATGGCATCCAGTAATCAGTCAAATATCTCCTTCACCTCTTTTTCAGTTTATCATCGGCATTTTAAAATGAGATATTTATGCCAATAAGGAAGCCGGTTGTATATTGTAACCCTGCAAATATTGGCTTGGATCTGAGAGATTCGTCCCGACAGACAATTCATTTTTACAGTTATTTTTGGACTCCTGGCTTTCGTGGAACACCGGCTCTCTGTGTTGGATTTTATGCCCCTGAAATGTATTTACAATGCATGGCATCTGTATTGTGCATTACACACTTAAATCATTGCATTTCATTCATCGCTTGTAAAAAAAAATATTGCAATATCCTGAAGCTCTGAATACTCAAATTCAAAATATAACTGCTGCATTTTCAGAGTAATGCTATAAAATAATGTTGTATTTTTAGATAAAGAAGGGAAAATTGATCATGAGGAACATGGATTCCCAAGATCTGGGAAGAAGGGGAGTTTGGATTTCACACCATGATAAATGGGAAAAAAATAAAACTAAAAGCTGAAAAACCCACAAAGGTTTATTTTCTAAACAAGAACATAGAAACATTTTGTCACTTAAACAAAGGGAGGAGGGCGGGGGAGGCTCCGCATCCTTGGCTTGCTCTCTGCAATGGACAAATACTATCAGAAACAAAAAGCATGGCATAGTTAGCAGGAGCTCAGTGCTTTAGAATTAATGGTATGTATTTAAGTTCCTCTTAGGGGAAGCCTTCTGCAATTGGGGGGAAAAAAATTCAAGGTTTTAAAGGCTTCTGTCATTGTTGCCTACAAGCAGAAGAGAAAGGCACTTTCTTTGTCATCCGGGGGTTTATGGCAACACCTTAATATGTCCTTTTCATAGGTGAAGCAAGGCGCACAAAGCAGCCGCGTGCCAACGCGTCCCCCCCGCCACCGGCAAAATAAATAAATGGAGGAACGCGGGAACAGCGGCCGTCGTAATCCCTCGGCAAAGAGGCAGCGAGGATGGTCTGGCGGGGTAAATATCGCACGTCTCCTGCCAAACCCCGCGTGGGCTATTGTCCCGCCACCCCTTTTAGATGTCATTAAGGATTTTTCGCATACAACCAAACGAGCGGAGGGGATGAACGCGCTTGCTTCTTCCCCACCAGTTGGAGAAGCCATGACAAGGCGGCTGGGAGCCGGCGCAGGGAAAACACAGGGCAAATTAGGAAGTATGTTAATTCAGTTAATATCACAGAGGGGCTGGCGGGCGGTGGGGGGGAGGTGTGCGCGCAGATTTTCCGCCCGAGGAAGGAGGTGGCAGAGAAAGAACTGGGGCATGCCAGCTCCCGTTATTGTTCTGCCTTCATCGGTAATTAGCAAGATAAGGAGGGGACGGCGTGAGGGAGGCAGCGTGGCGAGGACAAGGCAGCGCTGCACCCCACCTCATGCCCATGCGGCCATCTTACAGGCGGCGCTCGCCTCCCGCAAAATGGCCGCCGGGGCCCATGCTGCCTCAGGCCCGCAGCTGGCCTGTCCCAGCGGGCTCCCCTCCGCCAGCCCCGAGGCAGTGGGCACCTGGGAGCAGCGGCAGCCGGGAAAGGGGGGCCCCAGGGGAAAAGGAGTTGCCATTGTGTGTCAGAGTGCACTGGCGAGCGGCCATCTTAGCCCGGGCCCTGCTCACGGTGCCAAGGCGCTGGGCACGCAGCACTCCCACAGCTCCTTCCCCAGCCCTCCTGGCTGGAACAATCTTGGTACGCTTCTCCTTCACCAGGCAGCACATGTTGCCTGGGCCCTGCTCGTGGCCTCAGAGGCAGCTGTGCCTTTGCCATGGCTTTCCCCTTGGACACAAGTGGGCTGATCCCCACCTGGGCAACCGCCTGCCTCACTGTGTCCCAGTGAGTTCTGAAGGCTGACGGGCAGTGCACTGGCCCTGGAAGACACAACCTGGACAGACAGAGCATTCCAAGAGCTACAAGGCAAGACGTCACCTGTCCAGCCATTAGAGAGAGAGTTATCGGCAAATTATGCCTTTCTCCCAGCCAAAACAAAATAAATCCCAAACCAAAACTGCAGAGATATCAGTAAAGAAGAAGTGAGCTTCCTAAACCTTAATTTAACACCAATTTAAAACAAGGTTAGTTATAAAACGCATGGTTACACAGACAACACAGACAAAGCTACAGATACATTTCTCACTCCATGGGGGCTATACAGTGGATGCATCAGTGTTGCTCAGTTCTCCAAATGAGCAACACCAAATGCCAACCAAGGAACCCTCATCTCTGGTCTCGGGCTGCCCTCAGGATAAGACCAGCAATTACTGACACTAAAGCACTATTTGGGAAGCATTTTATGTGTCTTTAGCCATGATGGGACTATTACACACGGTGTGATAGGCACACAACGCATGTTGAAAATTCGGCATCTGCTCCAGTACTCTGTGGAGAACCAGAGGGTGATTGCAACCGCATGCAGGCAAGGCCATGTTATACATCTCAGCTAGACAGTGAAACATAAGGGATGGCAGGCTAGCTGCTCTGCTCCAGGGTTGTCTACATGGAAAACCACACCATTATAATGACAGCACTATAGGTCAACTGCTGCTGCTCCTCGCCACGCTGGTGCACATCTCCACTCTTAAACTGGCTTTCTCCAGTTTAGCTTAAACTGCTTCCAGCGTGACACCACTGGTATACAGGAGAGTCCTGCCTTCTGCTAAAGTATATATTCACGGAGGTTGTTCGCATACAGCTCCTTGCTTTAAAATCTGCCCCCCAACCGTACGTCTGTAGCTAGACCTGCCCTTCGGCTAACCTTTCTGTACTCTGCACACTCCTGGGCTGTTCACAGTGCCCGTGAAACACTATTACACCCTGCTTCCCTTGGGTGCTAATCCTGCTTGTCAACCCAAAGGCAGAAGCAGACGGTGGCTTGGCATTTTGATTACGTTGTGATCTGTTTGAACCTTCCAGACTCTTTTGATGTCTGTGCAAATTTGAAAGGGGGAGCCTTCATCCCCCACAATGAAACTCTGCTATCACATGGCGAACCATCTCGGGACTCCTATGTCCATAGCCATTGCTAGATTTGAAGCGGGGAGGGGAGTTGCAGCTCCTCCAGGAAGAGTCTGAATTTCAGACTAACCAGTTCTGGCCCTGAGCGGAGAACACTACGGGGACAGCATGTTACTCTTCAAACAAATGCATGCGTAGGGGAGTGTGCGCATGCACAGAGACACCAGATTTATACAAATAGATGCATTCATAGGAAAATGCAAATAGCATCTTCTTCCATCCCAAGCTCCCTTCGAGCTCCTGACATCCCAAGGTTTCACAGGAGTACAACCGAGCCTCAGATCAAACATTAGCCCTGCGGGGGTTCCCTCAGGGAAGCAGCCATGCACTGGGGTCTTTTCCCCGCTTCCATGTGAGGTTTCCCGACCCGGCCTTCTGTGGGTGCTCAGTTCTGACACACGTAAGACACACGCACATGCATGCAGAGCCTCGCTAAAAGGTGCTCTGGGAATTGAGCTCCACTTCCTCTTTCTCCTGAATCAATAGTCATAAACCAGCTTTTGTTTTATTTTTAACAAAGCGACAGAAATAATCTCCACACACAGCCCTTGCCACTCCCACGGCCCTGTCCTTTAACAGAACAAGCTGTCCAGGGCCCCCAGGACATGGCCACAGGGAGACAGCAGGGTAAGAAAGACCAGGAGAAGCTGCTTTCTGGTGCACAGAAATCCACTGTTCCTGTCTTGAGCCCACTGCTTGGCAGGCAGAGAGGTGGTGGGAAGGGAAGGGGACTGGATGGTGGGCAAGGCACTCCCAATTTCCCCAACTCAATCTCCAGCTGTTCCCTTCATCCCCTGGCCACTGAAGTACCCACTTTCAACCTGCATTTTACCTTGCACTCTGTTTCTCTTGCTCTTCGGTACCAGCAAGAGGTGACTCCTGCAGCACCATTGCAGCAATCAATGGGCTGACGTGCAACTTGTGACAGCCTGAGCTCTGCCTGCCTGTGGCAAACCCCTGTCTCCAGCATGGCCAAGGACTCATCCCTCCTCCTTTTCCTCCCATCCCACATATCCAGGCTCAGGACTCAGACACATATGGAGACATTTCTTGAAGAAACCTATCAGTGGGTGAGTGGCAGCTGAGCAGGTACCGAGCAAGACGTGGGGCCAGACAGCAGCCAGGGGGGAAGGCAGCGGGTGGAGGGAACGTGCCTCAGGAGGAATACTCACAAAGGGCTGCTTTCATTAATAAAACATTCCCCCCTCGGTTGCCTTTTGATTTGGGTGTAAGAATTAACCCCATCTGCCCAATAGCACGCTACCTACCAAGTCATCTCTGCTGAGGAAGGCTGTCTGACGTGTCTGCTCAATTGCCCCGCTTCCCACTGCCTGCACTCCTTGGCAGCCCAGACCCCTCCAAACAGCTCACCAGCCTCGCTAGGTCTGCCCTACGGAAGACATCCTCTTCCCACAACATAGATTAGACCCAGTGAAAATAGGCTTAGTGAAAATACCATTTCACTATTAATGCCACCCCGCCCCCCAGCTTCACACTCTCTCACACCCAGAAAGATTATAACAAATCCTGGTCACCTTTTGCCCCTGCTAACTACTGCTCCAGTCTTTGCACTGCATGCCTTCTACCACGAGTAGAGAGCTGGGCACAGGGAGCACTTATATATACACACACACATCTATCTAGTCAGCACTGGAGGTGTTCAGCTGCACAACACACATCTCCCTGCACAGCATCTTGCCTTGTCACAACACCCCAACCCATCCCTCTCCACTGTAATTGCAGCGCCTGGTCCTTGGGCATCAGCAGAAAGTTGCAGCAAATCCTGAGTTGGTTAAAGCACAATCTGTCCATTCAAAATTGGTGGGGGGTTGCTTTTAAATCACTGAGACATTTCTATTCCCTTTCTGTTTCAAGTAAAACCGAGATGCAGAGATGCCTTCAAACCGACAGCCCCTTCATTTTTCCAGAGGTGTGTTTTAATGAGTGACTCGCCTCCCAAAACGGGGCCGGCAAAGGGGAAGGACGGCAGATTCTCCACACAAATTCAATAGCTGGTAGGTTGCCATGGGCTAAAGCATTTCTTTGCACACATGAAGGGAAGAGACTCCAGAGCACTAAGGGTTTTGCCTCCCATGAGTTATAGCTCTACCCTTCAAGAGCGGAATAAATGCTTTATCCCATTGCAGCCTGTGATGTATTCTACATAGATGGATTGATTTCCCCTATTGTTCTTAATAAATCCTGGCGCATGAAGAAACCTACTGCACAGCCATTTTTCCTGCCTTGTTCTACCTTGCAGAAGTAATAAGGGTCAGATGTGACTGCAGTGGGAAGCAAAGGCCGTACGCAAGGCACAGCGTTGCTGGATGCAGTGGGTGTGCATGCAGGGGCTTGGCGGGTGCAGGCAAGCAACTCCCTTTCCCCTGTTTATTCCCCCTTTGAGTTGAAGCTGAGGAAAACGGGAAGCATGGCTAGGTACCGCAGCATTGGCGTGGCTCTGACAGGAGCAGCCGCTACACAAACTGAGCCTGCACAAGCCCCCCAGATCTGCACAGGGAAAGGCAACGCTCTGGGCCTCTCTGACTGGAGCTCTCAATGGTGAGAGATAAATACATATATTGTATTGTCTGATAAATACAGGGCTGAGCAGTGCATCACTGTAGAACCTTCCTGAGCACACTCAGCTCTCTGTCATGTCCTGTCCCATCAGACCTGCCCCTGCCCGTGTCCCAGCTAAGAGGAGTCCACACCACCAGCACAGGCACTCCTCTGGCTTTTTGTTTGTTTGGGGTTTTTTTAAATCAAAATGCCAAACCAACCCCCTCCCATGGACTCCCAATGGCACAATTCAGACCCCCAAATTGTTGTTGAAAGGTTCTCTCCCTCTCTACCATCTTTTCTACTCACAAGGTTGACACCCATTCTCTTTTCCTGCTCCAGGAGGGTGTTTGCTGGACACAGCTTCTCTGGTGCCCAGCAAGGAGGCACTGCTGGGCTCCAAGAAGCAGGTGACTCTGTACAATCCTGCCTTGGCCACCTGTCTCCAGCTCCATCCAGGCTCCCTGGATTATCACTGCTGGTCTTCTCTAGCAGCAGCTAACAACTGGCCCTGTTTCAAAAGCCTGGCTGGGAATTTGGCTGTGGGAGGAAGGGAGGGATCAGGTAAAAGAGCTGGTCTCCCATGCATGAGTTGGACTCGATCCTGCAGCAAGACTTCCAGGGACTCACCTCTCCTTGCTCAGGTGGAGACGTCCCAGCCCTTCCCAAGGCATCCCACTCCACGAACTCTCAGTCATGTCTGATTAAGGAAAAGAGAATTTGTCTCAATTAGAAAGAGGTTCCTCTACACATGGACAGATGTCAAGTAATTACCGCACATCACTCACATTTGGAAAAGAGACCTTAAATTTGGGGCTGTGTAAACTTGCACACACAACTGCAAGTGAGTTGCAGACCTTGGCATGCTCCAGAGCATACGTTGTGCAGATGCTTTCAAGCCCATCCCTCGGCTGAAATACACCCAGCCACATAAAATACAGCCAGACACGACCCCGTTCTCTAATAAGGAAATAAAGCCGAGTGGACCTGCATTGCCAGAGCCCAGAGAGCAACACTGTCTCTTTAATTTTCTCCCTGGCTATCTCATCCTTTGCACAAACTCTTTCCTCCCCGTGGCTTCTTCCAGCCTGGTGGGCAAAGTGGGAAAACATCATTAGGGAGGAAAAATAATTTAGTTTGTTAATCAGTATCCAGTGGTGGGAAACAAGAAAGACAGAGAGCCGGGCTGGCGGTTAGGGCTTAGGAAGGGCCAGCACAAAGCCCACCATTCATGACATCTGGGGCTGGGATTCTCATTGAATTAAACAGACACAAAGAGCAGAGGCATTTCATGCTCTCTTCACAAGAATTATCATATCTCCCTGGCACTAGGAAACCTTCAGCACGGGAGAGGGGGAGAGAGAGAGAGAGGGGAAAGCGGGCAGGCTGGGTAGAAATATGGGGCAGGGTAGAAGAGGCTTTGTTCCAGGGTTGGATTTATGGATGGGATGCGGCGCGTTGCTTTGCGGGGAGAGACAGGGCCCTGGCGCGCTGGGTCTAATAAGAATCAGCAAATGTGAAACAGGGGGCCCCTGTGTACCATGAAGCAGGGAAACCCGCGTTTGACAAGCCAACAGAATAACCGCTCGCGTCTCAAGGCTGTGGAAGGATGCTGACGTTCCTACGAGATGTGTCGTCTTGTGTGTGTGTCAGCGAGGAGGGGGAGAAGGGGAGAGGCGAGGAGTATAAACAAGAGACCAGGCAGCATCGTTCAGTCATGAAAATTAATTAGCTGATGTGCAAACCATGGCTGCCTCTTCCCACTGCCCTGCAAGCATTCCCCATAAAGCTATGGTGTGTGCGGAGCCTGTGACTGGGAATGACAGGGGCAGATTAGGCAGCTCCTTGGGACACAAGCCTGGCAGCAAGAAACCCACAGCCCGTGCAAAAAAGGTGAGAAGGGGATGATTAGTGTCCTTGGGGAAGGGGCAGAGCCCAGGGACCAGAAGAAAGAGAAAAGGGAGAGACGGGGCACCAAGCTGAGACCAGGAATCTTGTTGCTGCAGCAGCATAAATTGGGGTGGATCTCAAAAACCAGCCATTAACAGAGGCTGGTGGACAGCAAAACCATTTAGGGTTTAGATCGCAAACTCTCTGGGGCAGGACCTGTCATCTCCTGCAGGCTCACACCATGGAGGCCTGTCCTACTTGGTCTCTGGGCATTACCAGAAGATTTGCTTTAAATACTAATTGCTCCATGATCAAGACCTGTGAGCTGCTGGGAGGCTCCCTACAGCATTACCTGTGGGAAGAGGGGACAGATCTCTGACCTCACGTCCCCAGGGTAATTTGACCCCGTGCACCAGTGCCACAAGCAAATATTACTATCCAGTGATGAAGATGAGCAGTTCCTGACCAACTTCACATATCCTATCCCCAAGCTTTCAGATCCTACTATAACATCATGCTTATTCTTTGCCTGGAACAACCACAGGAGAATGAGGGTGCCAGGGAAAAGGGCAAAAAAAGGGAATGAAGGGATGCAGAAAGCAATCGATAGGGAAAACATAAAGAGAGAAGGCTCTTTGACATGGGATGTGCACAGTGAACACAAAACATGCTGGAAACAAAGGGATGCAGGGAGAGAGGAGAGGCTGGGATGGGCATCTCGGCAGATATGTAGGTAAAAGTTGAAAAGGAAGCACTAATTAGCACCCAGACCATCACTTTCCATTAATAGCTTGTCACCGTTTCCTTGATGTTGCTGAGAGCAGGGAAGTTGGTATGTGTGATGCTTACCTGTCTCTATCTCATTAACAGAAGTGAGGGTGAGAACAGATGTTTATTGCCTGCATTCAGATAGACAGGCCCTTTGCTGAACTGAGAGGCAGGAGAGAGGGGGAAAGTTATGAAAGAGATGCTCATGAAACACAAGCCAAACCCAAACAATGGAAACCCAAATGCAGGACACTTAGATACCTGTGTCAATCTAGAAACAGCCCCAGGCAGGTATCAGGTTCCAGGAATTCTGGAAACACAAAACTGCTAGGTCAAATAATTATAACCCAGGGCAAATACGCTGCCAACTGGGGGAGAGTGCTCTGGTATCGGCACAAGGTATGTGCAGGGGGCTGTGACTGCATTGTACCTGGGAAAGTAAAACAAAGAGCTGCTTACTTCCCAGACTGATTTGCTCAAGGTGTCTACTCCACTCAAAAACAGACAGCCAAGCATCTTATTGAGAGCCAGAATCGAGATACCCACCAGTAAAAAAAGAAAACAAAAAAGAAAACAAAAAAGTGCTACTTCAAGCAAAGATGAATGTGCTTTGCATATAATCACCTTTGGAGTAATTCTTCCAGCAGCTAAAAAAGAGATTACCCTTCCTATGTAAAACACAAAGGCCTCTCCTTTCCCTCCAACGTGTGGAATGGCTCCTGACAGTGACATGGGAAAGAGGGAGTGTGCAAGGCAAGGCAAGGCAAGGCAAGGCAAGGCAAGGACACCAATCAGCAAGTACCTGCGAGCTGGCAGCACACGTCTGCTGGTGCGATGACAGGAGCGTGCGTGCGTGTGCACATTCCTAGGGACACCCTCGCTTCCACCGGCACATAAATTTACTGCACAAGGCAAAGGTTCCTCAAGAGCAGGAGCCCAAACCTCCTCGGGAGGGAACGAGGGAAAACCAAAGGCAAAGAAAACATCAAGGCAGGGACTGAAGGAACAAAGGCTTCGCCCTCTCAGCTTGGAGACATCTTCTTGGCCATTTAGCTCAGATCAAGTGTAGCCTCTGTTGACTCCCCCATCTATTCAAAGGAACACTTTCAATAGTCTGATAGGTCTTTTCTGCTCTACAGCTTCTCTACCCCTGTGTTTGACATCCCCAGCCAATGCAGCTAATGCCACATGCAGAAATACTGCCCTGAAGAGCCCTCACTTAGACTGCGTGGTCAAGCACTTCAAAGTTAGGAAGTGTCCAATTTATGGCTGTCCAAGCAACCTTAATTCCACCTCGCTCTGCTGCCACTCTGGACAGGAAAAGAGGGAGTGAGCTAAAAATAGGCTGTGACCGTGTCGTCAGCCTCATAAGGGCATGGGCACGGAGAGGCTGAATTAACATCTCATGGTCAAAATGAAATCAGGTACCCCCGACTTGCCAGCGCTTGCTTTGGTGCCTTCAACCATGTACATTTTTAATATACAGAAATCACGTGCATTCTAAACATACAGAAAAATGCATTATTTATAGCTAATAAATAATAGATTGTTTATATAAGCAAAAAGAAAACAATTGTAGGCAAGTGTAACAAATTCCCCTTCCTCCACCCCGCACCCATCCCTGCTTCATCCTGCACAGGCAGAGAGATTTCAAGCCCCAAGCCTCAGCACAGATTTCTGCCACTATGAAATACAGGACTAATGTTATCTGGCAGCGGCAGAAGGCTGCTCTCCCGGGGCTGGTGGAGACAGGGACTGCTGGGGCTGGCAGTGCCCAGGCCAATGCACCCACATCCCCTACACTCTTTCCTCCTGGCGCCAGAACCCGGAGGAGTTTTCTCCCAGGAGAAGGGGCTGTGCTGGAAGGATATGACCTAAAGATAGAAAGGGGTGATGGAGCTGGCTGTGAATGCCCTCCCACCTTCACTGGCTGGTCCAGAGCTCTGCAATAAAGTGGTGGGAGACCATGGTTTCACCCTGCTCCTGATCTGTTATTATTATTCCAAGGAAACAATAAATTTTAAATTTTTTTCCCCCCCCAAGAGGCAAGCGAAGGGAAATCACGATTCTGAACAATCCATAATTCAGCTAAACCTGAAAGGAATTTAAGGGACAAAGAATAGGCATGTCTCGAGTCGAAGAGCTTCCCCCGGACGAATTTCAAGGGCCCACAGCAAACAATGGGAGTGTCAGAGGTTCTCAAAAAGAAAAAAAGTTCAAGAATCTTTACAATAAAAAGTGTTAGGCAACACAGAGGTCAGAGTCAGCTCCTCCTATAATAAATAGCACGACTACCCTACATTAACTATAGGAGACATTTTAATGCAGTGCCTCAGCTTCGTGCTAATTATACTTTTTCACCATATTTTGAACCTAAGAAAAAATGTCATCAGTTAATTATAACAGATGAGGGAGTGTGAAGACTTCCTCAATAAATAATGCCTTGATATCTCAGATCCAACAAGCTGCGTGCTCTGCTCTGAAGGTGCCCAGAAATATGTCCTTTCAGGAAATATATCAAGAACTGATGGTCCCATAAGCTGGCTTTGTTTCCAAGCCTTGATTTTCAGCCCAATAATTAAGTGATTTTTATGGATTGGGGAGAGTAAAGGTCGTGGGACTGCTGGAATTGTGCCAGAGAGAGTCAGTGTTTAAAAATAAATAAATTCCTAAATCAAGATGAGATAAAAGAGACTTTAACAAATTCCCCCCACGGCTGCACAGGTGAGCACACAGATGTGATTTGGTTTCTGGACCCATGTCCCATCCTTCCTTCAGTCATGGCATCTCCATGGGAGTCTGGCATGTACTGAAAAATCTGGTCTTAATGAAACCAGGCCACTTCTGCCCAGCATGCTACCAGGAGCCAGCCACCACTGTCCACCTGCCCCAAGGAGGAAGGACACCGTGCCCCAGCTGCTGTGCCACCCTGGGTGCTGCCCCCCGCTGCACCCATCCCTGCCGAAGCTGCTGGGTGTCTGGGTCCTTACGAAGGTTCCTCAACTAAACCATCTTTCTTTCAGCTCCCTTCTCCACCCAACACCCCTCACTTCCCCCTCTGAAGAGCCGGGATTTGGCGTGGGAAAGATGTCTTTGGGCTTTTCACAAATCCAGTATCCCCTTGAACCAAAACCAATTAGCCTGGCCCAAGGTCCTGCCATTGAAGGACTGTCCCTTCTTTTCAAACCCCCGCGGGCTCAATTGCTCTAAGGAGCCTGGATGTGAATGAGCAAAGCCCGCTTAAAGTGGTACTTAAGGCCAGACCAAGGTGAAGGAAAAGAGAAAGCCTCTATAGGAACAGCAAGCTGAGTTTCCAAGAGACAGCTAACTGCCGGAGATTGTGTTCTTTTGCTCCCCCCATTTTCTTTTTTTTACCCCCACTCCTCAGCTTTCGAGGCAAACGCTCCTAACCAAACCTGAGCCCCTGAATAAATATTAGAAGACACGAAAGCCAGAGCCGCATCCTGACTCTTTGTAGATGCCGGGAGCTCGGCTGTGGGCAGTGTGATGGCCCAGCCTCATATGCAAGCTCTGGTCACAAACACGTGCACCCAGAGGGACAGAGGGATGGTGAGAAGCCCAAGATGATGTTTTTCCAGGTTGGGTCCTGGCAAACACCTTCCCAAGGTGACCAGGCTTGTGGACACAAAACACCAAAATCCCCAACCTGGACAGGGTGACTCCCTGTACCACACGTTGGGGAAGCCAGTGTGGGCAGCCACACGTCCATCTTACGCTGGTGCCCCCTGGGGACATCCAGGGACTCAGGGCGACTGAAGGGCTGCGATGTGGCAGCAGCAGAGTCGGGGTGACACGCAGTACTCACGAACGGCGTGTGTGCACCGCCACGTGCCAGGCACCACGGTGCTTGCACCCACAGATACCAAATCAGCACCTTCCCTCCACCCAGACACGAGAGTGTTTCCAGCAGGCAGCCGTGATCCCTCCCTGGTGGATGAGCAGCACCCATCCACAGCCACAGGTTGGATGGATTCTCCAAGCCCCTGGGCTCTGCCCTTTCTCTGGCAGCACGGACAAAGCCCGGGCAGAGCAGCAGGTAAAGGGAGGCACCATCCATTTGCATCAAGGGTGCAGGGAGGGAGTGGGAGTCAACAGAGACAAAACAAATGGCTGAGCCCAGCCTCAAGAGTAGAACTCGCCATTGCCAGGCAATTCCACAAAAATGCCCATTGATGGGATTTCATCCATAACCAAGTGTGCATGCTCACATGGCCTGGCTTCCAAGGCAGCTCCTTCAAACAGCAGGGCCTGAAGAGCCCCTTCTCCACCCGACCCCGAGCCCAGGTGAGTTTGGCTTCCCCAGGTATTTGGTATAAATCCCCTTCATCTCATTCCCCAAGCCAAACCCACTGGATGGTGGACAAGTTTTAGGAAAAGATGGGAAATCATGAGCTGGGGCACGCAGTGTCCCAAAGCATCACTTCCCTGGGGTGAAACCCGCAAATTGTATTTTCCATTTATCCCCCAATGGCACATGCTGATTCTTCTGTTTCTGTCTCCCTCTGCCCATCCCCAGCTCTGCCTGAAGAACAAAGACATCACAGCCCAGCTCCAGGAACCTCACCCACGTTTGGCCTACGCTGCATCCTACTGCTCTACCAGGAGAGTCCCACTGAGAAGAGAAAGAACCAGGAATGCCGGGACATGGCCTCTCATCTCAGTACAGCCGAAAAAGATGCCTTCCCTTCTGGGTTTTGCCAACACAGGGGAAAAGATCCATCCAAAGACAACAGCTACCCTAACAGGGCAAAAGGCAAAGCCAACAAGGGAACCGTGTCCAGCCAAAATCCATCCCTGGCTCAAGGACAGACCCTTGGAGACCTTCTTTCCACTATGGCACTTAGGAAAAAAAAAAAAGACAGAAAGCAGAGACCTGTCGGTGGGCTGCCAGGGACTCTCTGAATGCAGTGGGTATGTCACAAGCAGAAATTTGCTGGGGGGCTTCATCCGCCGCCTTGCCCTCCACCCACACATGCGTGAGCTGGGGATTCTCACACCACTGTCCCCCATCACTCACTGCCACCTCCCTTGTTAATTGAGGGCGTGCTGCCTTCACACCTCCTCAAGATACCCATAGGTTGATGCCAACAATGGGGGCAAAAATGAAGAATTAAAGCACCAGAAAAAATTCAACCGCAAATTCTCTCTCCTGGACATTAAAGGCAAAATCGCTCAGTCCCTATCTCAGTCCCCTTCAGGGGAACTGCTCTGGGGTAAGTGTATCAAGTACATGGCTTGAAAAAATACCTGAAAAATCAGCTCAGGAAAGGTGATTTTGTGGAGAAAAAAAAAAATAGTGAAAGTCAAGAGTGGTTTCTGACCAGCTGATTGAATAGCAAGGTGAAAAAGCTTGCATCGATCCTTTGTAAGAGTTCTCATGTAGACACGGATTTCCACACTTCCATTTGATTTCATAAAATTATATATATATGTATTTATATATACACACACAAAGACATTTATAATACGTGTGTATATTTCTTTTTCTCAGATCCTCTTTTTATATTTTCACCTTTTGCTATTACAAAAGCCAGGGACAGAAATACCTCCTGGGCTCTGCAAGTGCAGAACACTCCCACCAAACAGATTTTCTCTAACATGCTGGTTGAATGATTCCTCCTGAATTACATTCATTAGGAATTTGAATGTTTCTTTCCTCCATCCCCCATCAAATCATTACTCTGGAATAAATGCATTCATCAACCACCTTGCTCAGTTCCCTCCTGCTTTGTTCAGTCTAGTTTTAAAGCATCTCCACTGAAACCGTTTGCACCTGACTCGATGCTAGCGGACGAAAGGGGGAAAAAAATAAATAGGAAAAGAATTGAGCGCCACTCACAATATTGTGAAAATAATTGGAAAATTATTTCTTAAAAATAGCCAACATAATAAAGGAGGGAAAGGACTACATTCCTTCCTCCCCACCTCCGATCTCTTCCACAATTTCTGGGATTGCATCGAGTATACATATTCCAGATGGGCTGGAGAGAAGGAGGTTGGTTCTTAATGACACGTCTTTCGCTGCCTTTGGAATGAATGATTCATTCGGATCTTGCCGAGACTCGGTGCCACAGTTGAGTTACATTTCTAGAAAATCCGTATCTTTAATTCTGGCGCTGCGTGTGGGACCCAGCAAATCATGGAATTACTGCTGTAACTTCGGATTAGTAACGCTTTCTAAATGATAGTCTAATTCCAGGCCTTCATGCTTTTCAGCGTTCACACTCACACAGCCTTTTCCCTGGGAGGCTTCCTGCGGAATTAGTGCTGGCGTCTTCGTCTTTCTCTGCCCTTTTTAATTTCTCCAATGACTTCTCATTAGAATATATAATAACAGCTCCTCAGAACTTTTCTTTCTCCCAGTATAGCCAAATTCAGGCTGAGATCCTTTTTCCTTACTGTGGTTATGGCGGTGCTTTGCTGGCCCTGGAAGGGTGCACAGGCAGATTTAGCTTTGCGGGCCTACGTGGCATCTGACGCCATTACCCCGTGCAAGGGAAGGTGGAAAACCTGCCTGCGAGGTGCGGGGGGCTCCCACTGCTCGCTGCCCCCGCACGCTGCTGGGCACGGGCGGCTCGGCCCTGCGGCGCTTCCCGCTCCCTCGGCAAGGGATGCCCACTGCGGAGAAGAGTATGGGGCAGGGTACCCGCGCTGCACCTCGCCGAGTAGTGGGAACGCGGCAGCATCTTTCCCACCCCTCCCCATCTCCCGCAGCATCTCCTGGGGGGCAGAGAGACAGCTAACAGCCCACTCGCAACCCCAGCCAGGGGAAGGTTTCTCTCCGCAGCCTTCCCGGAGCTGTCACGACCCGTGTGGGTTGGCGGCAGCGCGGGGATCATCCCTGCGGGATGCGAGCCGCCAGCGCTGGGCGAGGGGCTGGTGGCGATGCTCCCAGCCTGCCCCAGGGTGCCGGGGGGCCCGGGGGACCCCGGCCCCGGCCAGGGGGGCTCGCCCCACGCCAGCTGGGAAAACGTGCCGGGGAAGCTCGGCGGAGAGCACGGTGCTTTGTGTCGCCATGGGAACGGAATGCAGATGTGCCAATTGCTTTTCTTTTCTTTCTTTCTTTCTTTTTCCACCCTTTTTTTTTTTTTATTTGTCAGACATTGTAATACATATTATGTTTCAACTTCTGGGGCTTGTAGCGGAGGTGAGGGAGGCTTTGTGCCTTGCCAAGAGCTCGGCTCCCAAAGAAGCCCCAAGGCCGGGCGGCTGCACGCTGGAGGGATGCACCCAGCAGCGGGACCCCTTCCCTGGGCATCCCCCGGCAGCTCCGGACAAAAGCAACAGCCACCACGCAAGAAAAGTGATCACATTATCACCAACTTGACCTTCCAAAGGGAGGCCAGGATCAAATCCAAAGCCGAAAAAATAGAGCGGGGGAGAGAGAGATGGAAGGATATCCAAAAGCTGGGGGTTTCGTGGTCTGACCCGTAGGCTGGGACGGGAGGAAGATTTTTTTTGGGGAGGGCGCTCGCTCTCTCCGTCCTCCCAGAGCCGCGACACCCCGTAGCCTAGGAGTGAATTTCGACGTGCGTTTAACCGATAAGTAAACCCCGCATTTATTTGGCAAAGGAAGAATTGGCGCAGGGCTCGCCTCCCTGTCCCCGTCCCTCCCGCCCGCTGCCGCGGAGCCCCGGGCTGCCCGGAGCGGCCCGACGGGCAGGTCGCGGAACCGCAGCCCTTACCTGGAGCCCCCAGGGCGGCGAGTCGGGCCATCTCTGCACTGCCGGTCCTGTTGCGGCCGCTTCCCCTGGGCGAGCAGGTCTGGAAGTCATTTCTACTTTCGGTTATCTAGCTTTATGAAGAATCGACACCACTCATACAGCTAGATAACCAAAGACAGAAACATCCCTCCGTCGGGGATGCCGGCCATCCGTCCATCCGTCCGCTCCAAGGTGCGGGCACGGCCGGGGCAGGGCGGCCAGGAGCTGCCACCGGGAACCACACACACATAAAAAAAATT